>OX638371.1:36695454-36794591 GCA_951812925.1 Calliopum simillimum
TTTGACAATTTTCATTAAATGTGAGTAAAAAAAAAACAAATTTAAGAACATACTAAGAAAAAAGAAGGATCAACTATAATTTTCGCGCTAATGACATTTAAAAAAATACATCTTTTTTGGTTGGTGGAAACGATTAAGTAAGGAACGGCAATTTAAAAACTGATTTTTCTCAAAACTGGAAAATTTGAGAAACTTTTTTGTAATATTGAGGTAACGATAAGCAATACAGCAATTCTGCAATCAAATTTATACTCTGTATGGGCTAGTTTCCATAGACATTTATAATCAAAATAATCATATATTTGGTGATTATTTTAATTATTAATTAATTAATTTAATTAATTAATTTAATGAATGAGCAAACGATGCCACTTCACGAAATCAAAGGGAGTTGTGTTGTAAAATATTTCACAAAAACAGAGTTGTGTTGTAAAATGTTCCACAATTTGTTCCTTTTGGGAGTAAAATAATAGTTTTCGTGAAGAAATCTACGAGATGGATGAAAAAGTGGTTGCTAGCAATCTTTTTAATCAGAGACCAAACAAAATTAACTCACAGTTTGACACAAATTTGTCGCATGAGAAAATACTACAAAAAAGTACTAAAAAAATAGCATTAAAAAATTAGTAAAATAGTACTAGTAATCTAAAATCACATGGATGTGAAGAAAATATAGTTTTAATCATGAAATTCAATTCATTAAATTCAATTTTTATCACTGTCGAATTTGTCAGTGAAAAGTGAAGGCGACTAAACGCGTATAAACGTAGCTTAAAATGTCTTCATATAATTTCATTTCTTTCACATTATATTTTTTTTTTTTACAAAATCGTAGCGAATATTTAAGTAAATTACTAATAAATAACTTAATTAGTTAAGAATAAAGTTTTCTCTTTATTAAACATATGAATAAATTCATTTGACATAAAGAATGTTGATGACGTCTATTGCTCTGAAAGCAAAAACCATTGCTGTTATGAAGTTTCCCTCAAAATTTAATACCACAAGCGCCACCTACCTACAAAAATGTAAGCAATTTACTTAAAAATCAAAGTTGCCACCTTATAACAATTGATTTAAAAAAAAAAAAATTAAAAAAACATTAAATCGGAACAGGGGGTTGATTCTGGTTCAGTGAAAAGTCGAAGTGAAAAGATTTTTTATCACTTCACCGTAAAAGCGATTCTTGTTGTTCAAAATTTTAAAAAATGTGAAAAGTTTTTTTACACCTCAAGCAAAAGTTTTCACTGACAAATTCGACAGTGATAAAACTTGAATTTAATGAATTGAATTTCATGATTAAAACTATATTTTCTTCACATTCATGTGATTTTAGATTACTAGTACTATTTTACTAATTTTTTAATGCTATTTTTTTAGTACTTTTTTGTAGTATTTTCTCATGCGACAAATTTGTGTCAAACTGTGAGTTAATTTTGCTTGGTCTCTGATTAAAAAGATTGCTAGCAACCACTTTTTCATCCATCTCGTAGATTTCTTCACGAAAACTATTATTTTACTCCCAAAAGGAACAAATTGTGGAACATTTTACAACACAACTCTGTTTTTGTGAAATATTTTACAACACAACTCCCTTTGATTTCGTGAAGTGGCATCGTTTGCTCATTCATTAAATTAATTAATTAAATTAATTAATTAATAATTAAAATAATCACCAAATATATGATTATTTTGATTATAAATGTCTATGGAAACTAGCCCATACAGAGTATAAATTTGATTGCAGAATTGCTGTATTGCTTATCGTTACCTCAATATTACAAAAAAGTTTCTCAAATTTTCCAGTTTTGAGAAAAATCAGTTTTTAAATTGCCGTTCCTTACTTAATCGTTTCCACCAACCAAAAAAGATGTATTTTTTTAAATGTCATTAGCGCGAAAATTATAGTTGATCCTTCTTTTTTCTTAGTATGTTCTTAAATTTGTTTTTTTTTTACTCACATTTAATGAAAATTGTCAAAGTTAAGGGGTGCCATTTAGTTGAAAAGTCGGTAGCCCTGTTGAGATTTATACAAAGCTTTAAAATGAATCTCGTCATAAGTAGATTTATATTTGTATGGTAAATAACGTGACTTACAGCAAATTTAGACTTAAATCTTGAAACAGCCATATAGCCTGTTTCCACCGAAGATTTATTAAGTGATTTACGGCTATTTTGAGATTTATTTGATGTTTAATATATGATGAATGAGGTGAGTTACGGCTAAATCACTTAATAAATCTTCGGTGGAAACCGGTGTATTTGATTCAAGACCGTTTTTAGACTTTTCTAGGTTTGTTTTATTCTTATAACAACGCAATTTGGCGATGCTCCACTCCCTGTATAAGACAAGGTGAAGCAACGCACACCGGGAAATGCTAATAAGTAATAAAAAGCAAATTAGAGCTAAAATCAAAAATGTATCTTAAAACTTTAT
Source organism: Calliopum simillimum (assembly GCA_951812925.1). NCBI lineage: Eukaryota > Metazoa > Arthropoda > Insecta > Diptera > Lauxaniidae > Calliopum > Calliopum simillimum. The sequence goes on from OX638371.1 coordinate 36,697,892, forward strand.
TTTAAGCAGGCAGGTGGCAACTTTGATGTTGAACTAAATTCCTTTCCGGTTTTGCCGACAGGTGGCGCTATTGTTATTAAACATTGAGGGAAACTTCATAACAGCAATGGTTTTCGCCTTAACAATCAATAGACGTCATCAATATTCTTTATGTCAAATGAATTATGTGACATAAATAAATAAAAGAGGAAACTTTTATCTTAACTAATTAAGTTATTTATTAGTAATTTACTTAAATATTCGCTACAATTATGCTTAAGAAATTAAAAAAAAAAAAAAATATAATGTGCAAGTAATGAAATTATGTAGACATGTTAAGTTATGTTTATACGTGTTTAGTCGCCTTCACTTCGACTGGAAGGTTGGCATCTTCTGTAATCACGCTTCTGTGAGGTCTGATTGTGGAATGGTCTGAGGCCGGGAGTACTGTGCAGTGGGCCAGTTCATGTTGACGGAACGTCCGCACTAAGCTTGCCGTCAATATGGGTACCATGGAGGAGTCCAAGGTATTCAGGTTGGCTAAGGAGGGATGAACCGGGCCAGGGGTGAAAACCAGCAGCCAAGAGTTCCCGCGGTAGGCAGTAGTGGGATAGCGTACTGGAGTGAAATGCCATTGCCAGCCCGGCTAATATGATTGGACCACAATCTTTTTGCTTTTTATTTCTTCAATCTTGTCTTGAACTGAACGTAAAGTAAAAAAAGAATTTCAAGTAAACAGGCAGAACAAACGCTTTGAGTGGAATTAAAAATTGTTAACTTTTTTCTAATAATTATTTTTTTTTTTTATTAAAATTTTAAACTTTAAAATTGTTTTAACTTACATGAATTTATTAACACCTATCATTATAGTCCAATAGAAAAAAATCAAAAATATCTTAAATTTCAGTACATTTTTAGCGGCCTAATTAATGATTTTATTTTAACATATATTTATTTAAGTAAAACATTTCCATAAGAATTATTGTTAACATTTTCTTATTCAATTGTTATTCGCTAGAAATGTTTGTTGAGCTGATTTTGTTGGTGAACTCTCCTCGACTTCAAGCCCTTCAAGCATTTCCAACAATTCCGCATCAGTAATATGAATTTGTTTAGTTACTTTTGCATTATTATTGTTATTGGTAGTACTTAAAGTAGTTGCACTTGTTGTATTAGCGGCTTTAATTCCTTTAGATGGTTTTTGAATTGTTGCTGCAGCTTTGTTTTTCTCTGCTTCACCTAAAATCTCTCTTAGTTCGCTCTCCAAAGAATCATCATCACTAAGCATACTATCAGCTATGTTGGCATTGGACAAAGTGTCTTGTATTTCATTGTGTGTTTCAATGCTCTCACGTACATCTGATATAACTTCATCGACATTATCGTATTGATTGGACCACAATCTTTTTGCTTTTTATTTCTTCAATCTTGTCTTGAACTGAACGTAAAGTAAAAAAAGAATTTCAAGTAAACAGGCAGAACAAACGCTCTTTCTTTTCTTTTTTCTAGTTATTTTTTTTTTATTAAAATTTTAAACTCTAAAATTGTTTTAACTTACATGAAACCATAGTCCAATAGAAAAAAATCAAAAACATTTAAAATTTCAGTACATTTTAGCGGCCTAATTAATGATTTCATTTTAACATACATTTATTTAAATTTAAGTAAAACATTTCCATATGAATTATATAATTACATTTTCTAATTCATATTTACGAATCTATCCCGGTTTTTTTTTGTGGCCAGCGGACATTTAGTCTTCGGCCACGGGCCTCGAAATCGAATTTCGTGCACACGAAGGTTGAGAAGCACAAACCTGTGAAAAATGCTGTTCTTATATAAAAATATGTAAAACAATGTATAAATGCAGAATGGCACTAGAGTGTAATACAATTATAGTAGAAGATACGAACCAATCTGCTTAATTGATGAAAAGTGGTTTATATCAAAGATAATTTCATAAAAAATATATCGGGAGTGGGTTGCCTAAAGGGTATCTTCTCTTCTTATACGAGCTAAAATTGTTTGTTTTTTTGTGTTTTTTTGTACTCAATATTTTTTTCTCGAAAACGGCTACAGCGATTTCAATGAAACTTGGAAAAGTGTCAGATATTAGCATACAATGAAGAATGAGCTAAGTTTGAACTTTCCAAATGCTCACTAGAGGGCGTGGCAGTGCCCTAAATTTTAAATTTGATTTAGTCATAACTCGCAAACCATGCAAGGTGTTTGAATAAAATTTGGGGAGCGGGTACTGCTTAATAATACCTTCTTACAGACAAAAAGTAGGCGGGATCGAAGAAGTGCCACGCCCACTTTTCAGCCCTTGAAAATTTTGATTCAATATTACTCGAAAACGACTCGAACAATTTTAATGAAAATTTAGGAGATGTTACCTCTGTAAACAAGGATTAATATGTGATACGCCGTTATATTGGGAAAACTCGCTGAAGGGCGTGGCACCGCCCACAAAAATATGAAACGGTATGAAAAGAAAACTAATAAAGCAAACATTCTGAAATTAACTGTGAGGTACGCAATTGCTAAAAGACATCTCTGTTATGAAACTGGGCGAAATATCGCCGGTGCGCGTGGAACCTCCCATACAAGCAAAATACGTTAAATGCTATTTCTCGCAAATGCTACAAGATATTTAATGAAATTTGGTGTGTAGGTACTGCTTATTAATGCCTTGTAATAACCGAAAAGTGGGCGGTATCAAAGAAGTACCACGCCTCCTTTTTAACCATTGAAAATTTTGATTCAATATTATTTGAAAACGACTCCAATAATTTTAATGAAAATTTAGGAGATGTTACCACTGCAAACAAGAATTAATGTGTGATGTGTCGTTGTATTGGGAAAATTCGTTGAAGGACGTGGCACCGCCCACAAAAATATAATACGCTATAAATAGAAAACTACAAAAGCAATCTTTCTGAATTTAAATGTATGGAACCTACTTGCTATTTGGCACCTACGACCTCAAAGTGGGCAAAATATCGCCGGTACGCGTGGAACCTCCCATACAAGAAAAACACATCAAATGCTATTTCTTGCAAATGGTACAACATATTTTAATGAAATTCGGTGCAGTTTTATGCACTTTTTGACGCTAAATCGATCTTCATCAGCCGAACTGTCATTATACCTGCAGGTTTTTGAAATATCCTTGCTTGAAATTGAAGAAAACGCTATGTTCAGTCTCATAGCGTACCTACAAAAAAAGGTGAAATTCTTTTTTATTAATAGCATCGAATCGCCGCACTCTTCGTTATCAAAATATCCTTTCAGATTTTTCCAATAGGACTCTTATTTTTCGAGTTTTGATCCTTTGAAGATAAGATATTTCAGCCCCCATACAAAAGACGAAATATTTTAGGGCATTCTATTTGAGTTTTTGATATTTTTCTATACCATTCGATTTTTTCCGAGTTCTTTCTTATTATTATTTTCATCGGTTTATTTATCATTTTGAAAGCATGACTATTAGAGGTGAAAAGGTACAAGTTTCATAACAAAAAATAGCTATGAATAAAAACATCGACTAAAATAATAAGACCAGATTGTTGACCGAGCAGGGATCGATCTCCAGGTACTGATTAATTAAAAGTGCATTTCTTCTTAACCATTGCACTTATTCTTTTAAGAAACAACTTAAATACCAATGGAAAGTATAGAGTCAGAGAATGTCCCAGGCGGAGAATGTTCAATGCCTGCTTATAATCATGCCTTCTTTCTTGCCTTCTTTAAGATCTTTTAAACATTCTCGGATGCCTTCTAAGGACAGGCCTAGTAGAACGCCTAACTCTTTCTTTACTACACATTCTTTAAACATACTTTTATCCTTTTATATTAGAAGCGATCGTAGAGGCCTTCATTGCTGTGTAAAAAAAATAAATGAAGTAGGAAAGGCAGCATGCCTGTTTCTGTCCTTTCATATTAGAAGCGATCGTCGAAGGCCTGCTTTGCTGCCTTGGCGCCCAATGACAGCGTGTGTAAAAAAAGAAAGGGAGAAAGAAGAGAAGACAACAGGCCTACTGGCACTCAAAGAAGGCCTAATATCATGCCTATTTGACTGCTCTTTCTCCTACTGGGTTTCTAAGAAAAAAAAAAGGAAATTTTGATTTTCTTCAAAAATTTTATTTCAGTTGCGCTCTGAAAGAAGTTTGTGATCCAACACTGCGTGCCCCGTCCATTCAATTATTGCAGGTTTATACATCTTTCATTGTGTGTAACAGATACTCAGTAGTAATTGATGGACCTTCAAAAGCATAAGTATGATTACAGAAGTTCATATTGTTCTATTAAACATAAGTTTTAATAGCAAGCCACCGCGGTGCATCGTGTCAAAACAGATAAAATAATTTAGTGGATTCCTACTGAAAAGTATTGCTGAAAATCCTTAAATCTTACCTAACTCATATACTGCCATACGTAAATTGGAGCGTCAATTTTGAATTCCAGTTTTGACAAAGCGTTATGGAGTGAAGTTAGCTACAGAAAAGTAAAAAAAGAAACAACAATATGATTTTGACAAACGAATGACTTCAACGCAACGCTCTTTATTTTGTGTAACGTTAATTATGCAAAGCCTGACGCTCCAATTAAGGTATGGCAGATATATGATCGTAAAATAAGAAAGCCATTAATTAATGTTTAATATCAAAAATTTTACGTTGGTTAACATAATTCCTCAAAAAATCCTCAAATAAAAATACCTCATAAATTCCTCACGCGGATTCTGAATTCCTCCGAGTTTGAGGAATTCCCCATATTGGCAAAACTGCTGGCAATCCATTATGCTAGCCACACACGAGGCAACCGTTGCAGCAACACAGCCATGTTGAAGCAACCGTTGCTTCGTGTGTAGCTGTGTTGTCCATTGATTTTCGTGTTGCCGCAACCGTTGCCAGAAATATTAAAAAGTTTTGATATTTTTGGTCTGTTGCTGCAACCGTCGCATCGTGTGTAACTCACCTCTTCCATCACGCAGTAAACGTCTAAAAAATCTGGAAACAACTGTAAATCACCTCATAAGCCTCCGGTGGAAACGCACTATATATAAAAAAAACAATTTTAAATTATGAATCACCTGTTATTTTACATGCTTTTGCACAATCTGATTTATGAGGTGCTCATTAAGGTTGTGAAACAGTACAAAATGCAGAATTTTCCGCGGTTTATATATTAATATTACATGCCAAATTTCAGAAATCCTCATCTGGGAGCCCTGTTGATAAATCCTGTTGCAACAGCTGATTCAAAGATAATGCAGAAATCTTGTTGATAATGACAGTTTGATACATAGTTAATACATAGTAACACTTTATAATAAACTGAAAAGAAATAAATTTAAGAACCATGTATAACTATGCAGCGAGTTCCAGCTTTTTTGATGGGATGTCAAATATTTACGTTCTCAGCACAGCAACTGTGTTTTTAGCAGTAATCATCGCGTTATACTGTGCTAATTTTCTAAAAGATTTCGGAGTAAATTCTTTTAAAGTTTATTTGTGCTTCAATAAATTAAACAATCACTCCATTTCAGGAAACCACAACCACAGTAGATGACTCTGAGGAAATCGAAAATATTGAAGATGAAGTTGGTCAAACTGAAAACATTGAACAGGAGATGCAACACACTCATGACAACAAAACAAAACAACGAATTGAAAGTATTGAGAATGAAATTAATGACGATTTAGACGACTCTGATGATGAAAACTCTGAACTCCATGCAGACGGTTTGGTTGGCAAATTAAAGTCTGCACGTTTGAGAGAATTAGAGGCACAGTTGACTCAACAGCAAATGGAAGAAGAACGCAGGTAACATAATCATAAATTTTAAAATGTGAAGTTTGAAATCGCCTTATTTGTTCACAGAATTGAACGCGAACAATTATCTGCGATTTTTGAGTTATTAAAAAGACAGGAAACCGAATTAAATATGAAAGAAATTGACGAATCTGAATTGGCAGCACAACTTCATCTCTATCGTTAATCCACAAAGTCAATAACATTAATATGGTTTATGATGAAATGGATCGAAACCAAGTCAAATTCAGACAGTATGGCTTAAATAGCGGGCAATTTATGCCCTAATAGCATTGCAAACACATAGGAAAATGATCCGCTTTAGAGTAATACAGTGGATTGTTAATATAGTTAGCATCCTTCTAGACCTTTATGAAAAATAAATCTCTTACAGAAATCTGGTCTTGCACTATCGTGATTAGCGAGTTCAGATCTAGTTTGTGGTGTCATTCCTGGTGGTATTATAATGTAATTATATATGTAAAGACCAATATTATTAAAGAAGTCTGCACAATACAATTGTGTTGGTAATAAGGTTTCAAATTAAAATTGATGCAAATTATGCCTATTTTGTTATTACACTGTTTGATACAACTTTACTAAATTGAATAATTGTGTGTTTTTTGAATTACTTATTCTATTGTTACCAAAACTGCTTAAGGGTATTAGAATCTAGCTTATTAGGACTTTGAGATATCCTAACTTTAATGTGCGAAAAATACGGTTTTAGTCATATCTGATGTTAAATGCCAAGACAAGACGATTTTTTAATTAACTTCTGTACTTCGTTTCTGGACCCACCACAGATCCATCATCAGACACGTTTGCTGATATGGAGAAGAACTTTCAAGCATACCATATTTACCTTTTTTAGAATCACAACAAACTGAAAATTAAAACTTAAGCACAAAAATTACTTCAAATCGCAAAATAACCACAAAAATCAAATACTTATTTTAAAATGCCAGAATATTTTCAGTTCTTAATGTCGATAGATAATTTTCATGAATTATTTGAGTTCAAACACGTGTGCAATATATAATAACAAAAAAAAAATCCATTTACATAATCGGGGTATATAAAAACTTCTTGGACGTCATATTCTTATATTGTTGCTTCCAATTTATTTATTTGTACTCATTCCTTACTCGTGTATGTATCTTAAAATATCGTGTTTTTAAATGCAATTGTTACCCACAAGTCTTTTGACAAATAAAGCTAGAAATAAATTGGATTCTTAAGTATTTATCATATATAATAGTATATAATATAGTTTAAGTAAACATTGTAAGTATATAAATATAACCGAGTTGCAATGTAAATATATAAATATATCAAAGTATGTAAGGCACCATCCGTAAATAGCAAGCAGATGTAGCATGCGACAGCTGTGGCAAAGCCATTTATGCAGAAGCCGAGCACACGAAGAGAATCAGTTTAGTTTTGTCGCGAACATCAAACAAAGCAGTCGTCCGTTGCAAGCGTGTCATATTAATAATCTTTCTTTTGTTAATTTTATATTTAATTGTCTGAATTACCTTTTTATTTCTTTTTATTAATAAATTTAACTATTAAACTATAACCCTAAATTACCGACTCGACTATCCTTACAGTTCAGAAGTGAGATTTGTGCGTAAATAGTTGAATAAATGCAAATCGTGTAGTGAAAGAAACGGCGACAAACGTACGAAGCGTGTGTATGTACATATTATCGTTACGAACACATTGTGGTGCATACATACAGCGCAAAAAAAAGAAAGCAACGGCTGCTACGATCGCGTAAAAAGTTTTTGTAAAAAACGATCAAAATTGTTGTTCCGAATAACAACAATTTATTAACGTGAGTACGACAAAGCTCAAACAACGAAGTGCGTATATATTTTTCCGTACAAAAATATTGCAAACGCATAAAATTTTTACGGCGTAGTTACATACATACGAATTTGTAAATACAAACGGACATACGTAGAATTTAACGATGTGCTTACATACATACGGTTTATAAGTACAAACATACGTATACGATCACAACGAACGAGTGCAAACGTGCATAAAAAAGATCACCGTCTGCATGGCGACATACGCAAGCGCAGAGAAAATAAACGAACAAACGAAATAAGAAAAACGGTTTAAAACGAAAAATTTGAAAACGGGACGGATGCGAATTGAAACGAATAGCAAAATAAAAACAAAATACGAAAGAAGAACTGTCAGTTCTTAAAACAGTGAGTGCAACTCAAAACGAAATAAAATTTTAAAGTGCGTTAAATTTTCAATACGAAGTAATAATTTTGTATTTTCTTTAAAATATTAAAATGATTAAAATTAAAATAAACGACTTAAGAATTGAAAAATTAAAAGAATTGCTACGTGGACATGACCTTTCGCCGGATGGTCAAAAACAGGAGTTAGTTGATCGATTAAGAGAAGCAATAGGAACAGATGAAATTGACGTCATGTGTGAACAAGGAAACATTCAAAATCAAATCGAAGAGCTGCGTTCAATGCTCGCAAGTGTTATGACAGTTGTGCAACAGAATGCAAACTTGAATAATGCAAACGTAAATAATGCAAACGTAAATAATGCAATTGAAAATAATCAAGATGATAGACTTTCAGATACTACTCCACCGTCGGGTTTAGCAATGGTGCTGAATCGTTCATATTCTGTGCGTGAAATAGCAGAAACGTTGCCAGACTTCGATCCTACAGGTGAAAATGCGTTGCCTGTTGTTCAGTTTATAAATCGCGTAAATAGTGCAAAATGTGCGTACATGTGGGAAGAAAAATGTCTTTTGCTTGCGGTATATAGCAAAATGAAAGGTGTTGCAAAAATGTGGCTTGACGGACGCCCTGAAATATTTCGTACGTGGAATGAACTGTCAAATGCCTTGAAACTCGAATTCGGACAAAATCTTGACGAGGCAGATGTACATTTTAAAATGAAAGACACTACGCGTAAAATTGGTGAAAGTGTAACAGATTTTTGTTTTCGCATAAATGCAATTGGGCAAGGTTTAGGATTAAGTGAATCCGCTATAATTAAATACGCGCGTGACGGATTAAAAAACCGGGAAATGCAAAATGCTATCGCAGCTACTCGTTTTAACTCTATGAAAGAATTACGTGAAACTTTGAGTGAGTATACGCGAAATGTACCCCAGTCGAATGTATCGAAATTTAATGCGCATAAAAGTGATAAACAAAACGATAACGCATATAAACAAAATAATGTAAACGATAATGTGGCCGATAATAAATTTAAAAATCAAATTCGTTGTTACAATTGTAACGAAAGTGGACACATTTCTAGTAAATGTCCGAAACCACAAACGCGACCACGATGTGTAGATTGTCATAAAGTTCATAAAAAAGATGAACCTGTGAATTGTGGAAAGAAAATAAACATGAAAAAGAACTGTGTAAAAGACATAGACAAATTCGGTGAAAAAGACGTTTTTATAAACAATATGAAATTTAAAGCATTTTTAGACACAGGTAGTGAGTGTAGCCTGATATCGCGATCAGCTGTGAAAAACATTACGTCACAATTAAAAGAGTGTCGTTTAAAAATTAAAGGAATTTGTGGCGGCGAGAAAATGTTAACAAAAAAGATAACTGCAAAAGCTATTGTCGATAACGTTAAAATCGATATAGAGTTTTACGTTGCGGATGATGAAATTGTGGGTACCGATATTTTATTCGGACAAGATATTTTTTGTAACCCCAATACAATCGTTACGATTTGTGAAAAACAGTTTACGTTCGCTAAAAAAATATTTAAAGACAAAAACGTGCGCGAAAATGAACCAAGTGAAGAAATTTCAAATGTTCGAAAACTGATAAATATCGACGATATTAACTGTGAAATAAACGAATCAAAATATAAAAACGTTATTGTCGATATTGTTAACAAAAATCGTGATGTATTTTCTGTCGATATCAGTGAAGTCGGATTAACTGATGCGATAGAAATGAAAATTGAGCTTACCACGACAGAACCGATTGCACAAAAGCCATACCGTGTGCCCGAACCAAAAAAACAGTTAGTACGAGAAATGGTAAGTGAACTTCTCGAAAATAATATCATTTCAAAATCTGTCTCCGAGTATGCCAGCCCGATGCTGTTGGTGAAGAAGAAGAATGGTACCGAGCGTTTATGCGTCGATTATCGCAAATTAAACCAGCATATGTTAAAAGAAATTTTCCCGACACCGAACATTGAAGAAAAATTACAGGAAGCGACGAAATTTAGGTATTTTACTGTCCTTGATTTGAACTCCGGTTATTATCAGATACCTATCGAAGAGGGAAGCCGAAAATTTACAGCATTCGTAACTACGGACGGTATTTACGAATTCAATCGAATGGCGTTTGGTCTAAAAAACGCGCCGGCAGTTTTTCAACGTCTGATGCAAGTTATCAACGAACGAATGAATGGCGATATAATTCATTACATGGATGATATTTTAGTTGGGAGTAATGACATCAACGAAATGAGAGAAAAGCTTGAACGTTTATTTGAAGTTTTACGACAATTGAAGCTTACTCTTAATTTAAAGAAATGCATATTTTTATCCAGCACTATCGAATTTTTAGGTCACAAATTGACACCGAATGGAATCAGTCCAGGATCAGTAAAGGTTGCTGCTGTCCAGAATTTCCCCACCCCGACCACCGTTACTGAAGTTCGCAGATTTCTTGGTCTAAGCGGTTATTTTCGACGTTTTGTTCCAGCATATTCGATAATCAGCGAACCAATGAGGAAGTTATTACGAAAGGGTGAACCATTTACGTGGGGCGACGACCAGACGAAAGCGTTTGAAGAATTAAAAACTTCGTTAGTTTCCGAACCAGTTTTAGCAGCATATGATGTTAATGCCGAACATCAAATTCATACGGATGCCAGTTCAGTTGGCATAGCAGCAGTTTTATTGCAGAAATATGACGACGAATGGAAACCTCTAGCATATTTTAGTCGTGCGAGCAGCTATACGGAGAGCAAGTTTCACAGCTTTGAGATGGAAACTTTAGCTGTAGTAGAAGCGTTAGAGCGTTTTCGATATTACATTTATGGAAAAAAGGTTACGGTTTTAACAGATTGCAGTGCAGTTACAACAGCGATGCAGAAACGTGAATTAGTTCCTAGAATTGCGAGATGGTGGCTACGAGTCCAAGATTTTGATGTCGACATGAAACACCGTGCGGGACGAAAAATGGAGCATGTCGATGCCTTAAGCCGACAACCATATGAAGAAGCATCCGAAAAAGATACAGCGTCATTAAAAATTTTCAAAACGAATATAGAAACCGATGATTGGTTGTATACTATGCAACTTCAGGACGAAAAAACAAGACTAATCATTGAAAAAGTTAAATCGAAGGAAAAGCCTTTATGCAACGAATACGAAATTATAAATCATCGTTTATTCCGAAAAGTTGGTGACAAACATTCGTGGGTAGTTCCAGCATCAATTAGAACTCAGCTAGTACGAGATCATCACGAGAGAACAGCGCACGCTAGCGTTAACAAAACCATCGAAATTCTTACGAAAAACTTTTGGTTTCCACGAATGCGAAATCTAGTGAAGTCCTGCGTCAATTCATGCATTGAATGTGCATACAACAAACAAAAAGGAGGAATGCGAGAAGGCGAATATCACTTTGACGACATCGATCCAGTACCATTTCGTGTGATACATATCGATCATTTGGGTCCTTTTCCCCGAAGCTCCAAAGGAAATGAGCATGTGTTGGTGATTGCCGATGCATTTACAAAGTTTACAATTATACGACCTGTGAAGAGTACAGCAACACGTCACGTCATCGATGTTCTGAACGAGATTACCAGTTATGTAGGTGTTCCCGAGCGACTCATATCCGACAGAGGAAGTGCGTTTACCTCGAAGGATTTCAAGAAATATTGCGACAACAACGACATCAAACACACGTTGACAGCTGTACGTACACCGCGCGCTAACGGCCAAGTGGAGCGCATGAATAAAACCATTTTGAGCATGTTATTACCGTCAACGAGCAACGATAAGCATTGGGATATGCAACTGCGGCGAATCCAATGGGTTATCAATTCAACGACGAATAAATCAACAGAAAAAACGCCTCAACAACTACTTTTCAGTTTTCAACCGCGAGATATTTTGCAGAACAAATTGGTACTAGCGTTACAACGTACTGAGATCATCGAAGAAGAAAAGCTCAACGAAATACGTCAGCAAGCGGCCGAAAATATACGCCAAACGCGAATCAAAGCAAAACAACGATTCGATAAACATCATCGACAGCCAATGAAATACGACATAAATGATTTGGTTTTGGTCGAAAACGAGCCTCAAAGCACCGGTACTTCACGTAAATTAGAACCGAAGTACAAAGGTCCGTTTCTTATCACCGCAATACTTGATAAGGACCGGTACGTTATTTCGAATATACCAGGAGCGAAACAACAGCGAAGTTATACATCAGTATTCTCATCCGATCGTATGAAACCGTGGTGCCAATTACCACCAGCCGAAGACTACGAGTTTGATCCAGGAGACGAGGACGCCTCTGAATTATCAGGAAAGGCCGACTGTAAGGCACCATCCGTAAATAGCAAGCAGATGTAGCATGCGACAGCTGTGGCAAAGCCATTTATGCAGAAGCCGAGCACACGAAGAGAATCAGTTTAGTTTTGTCGCGAACATCAAACAAAGCAGTCGTCCGTTGCAAGCGTGTCATATTAATAATCTTTCTTTTGTTAATTTTATATTTAATTGTCTGAATTACCTTTTTATTTCTTTTTATTAATAAATTTAACTATTAAACTATAACCCTAAATTACCGACTCGACTATCCTTACAGTTCAGAAGTGAGATTTGTGCGTAAATAGTTGAATAAATGCAAATCGTGTAGTGAAAGAAACGGCGACAAACGTACGAAGCGTGTGTATGTACATATTATCGTTACGAACACAATTCTTTTAAAGTTTATTTGTGCTTCAATAAATTAAACAATCACTCCATTTCAGGAAACCACAACCACAGTAGATGACTCTGAGGAAATCGAAAATATTGAAGATGAAGTTGGTCAAACTGAAAACATTGAACAGGAGATGCAACACACTCATGACAACAAAACAAAACAACGAATTGAAAGTATTGAGAATGAAATTAATGACGATTTAGACGACTCTGATGATGAAAACTCTGAACTCCATGCAGACGGTTTGGTTGGCAAATTAAAGTCTGCACGTTTGAGAGAATTAGAGGCACAGTTGACTCAACAGCAAATGGAAGAAGAACGCAGGTAACATAATCATAAATTTTAAAATGTGAAGTTTGAAATCGCCTTATTTGTTCACAGAATTGAACGCGAACAATTATCTGCGATTTTTGAGTTATTAAAAAGACAGGAAACCGAATTAAATATGAAAGAAATTGACGAATCTGAATTGGCAGCACAACTTCATCTCTATCGTTAATCCACAAAGTCAATAACATTAATATGGTTTATGATGAAATGGATCGAAACCAAGTCAAATTCAGACAGTATGGCTTAAATAGCGGGCAATTTATGCCCTAATAGCATTGCAAACACATAGGAAAATGATCCGCTTTAGAGTAATACAGTGGATTGTTAATATAGTTAGCATCCTTCTAGACCTTTATGAAAAATAAATCTCTTACAGAAATCTGGTCTTGCACTATCGTGATTAGCGAGTTCAGATCTAGTTTGTGGTGTCATTCCTGGTGGTATTATAATGTAATTATATATGTAAAGACCAATATTATTAAAGAAGTCTGCACAATACAATTGTGTTGGTAATAAGGTTTCAAATTAAAATTGATGCAAATTATGCCTATTTTGTTATTACACTGTTTGATACAACTTTACTAAATTGAATAATTGTGTGTTTTTTGAATTACTTATTCTATTGTTACCAAAACTGCTTAAGGGTATTAGAATCTAGCTTATTAGGACTTTGAGATATCCTAACTTTAATGTGCGAAAAATACGGTTTTAGTCATATCTGATGTTAAATGCCAAGACAAGACGATTTTTTAATTAACTTCTGTACTTCGTTTCTGGACCCACCACAGATCCATCATCAGACACGTTTGCTGATATGGAGAAGAACTTTCAAGCATACCATATTTACCTTTTTTAGAATCACAACAAACTGAAAATTAAAACTTAAGCACAAAAATTACTTCAAATCGCAAAATAACCACAAAAATCAAATACTTATTTTAAAATGCCAGAATATTTTCAGTCCTTAATGTCGATAGATAATTTTCATGAATTATTTGAGTTCAAACACGTGTGCAATATATAATAACAAAAAAAAAATCCATTTACATAATCGGGGTATATAAAAACTTCTTGGACGTCATATTCTTATATTGTTGCTTCCAATTTATTTATTTGTACTCATTCCTTACTCGTGTATGTATCTTAAAATATCGTGTTTTTAAATGCAATTGTTACCCACAAGTCTTTTGACAAATAAAGCTAGAAATAAATTGGATTCTTAAGTATTTATCATATATAATAGTATATAATATAGTTTAAGTAAACATTGTAAGTATATAAATATAACCGAGTTGCAATGTAAATATATAAATATATCAAAGTATGTAAGGCACCATCCGTAAATAGCAAGCAGATGTAGCATGCGACAGCTGTGGCAAAGCCATTTATGCAGAAGCCGAGCACACGAAGAGAATCAGTTTAGTTTTGTCGCGAACATCAAACAAAGCAGTCGTCCGTTGCAAGCGTGTCATATTAATAATCTTTCTTTTGTTAATTTTATATTTAATTGTCTGAATTACCTTTTTATTTCTTTTTATTAATAAATTTAACTATTAAACTATAACCCTAAATTACCGACTCGACTATCCTTACAAGTATGAACTTATGTTTATATCACTAATGGCGGCGCATGAACAAAAAATAATGAAAATGTGGAAGACATCGGATTTCCAAGTACAAAAAAAAAGCCAAATTGACCTAAACAGTTCAAATTTTAAGCATGATAACGCTGCGAAGAATAACGCCCTAAGTCGACTTAGGGTTTGGGTGTTCAAATATATGTGTACTTAATATCAACTTCCGATCACAAAATGTGGTAGAGCAATATCGCGACCTTAGAACAACAGGGTTCTATCTACACTCACATCACTTTCGAGAAATCTATGTTTGGATATTTCGTGTCGTATAACTTTTATGAATTGATTTTAATCACAATGTTATTTATACTACAAGCATTTGATTGTCGCGAGGATTTCATTGATACTAAAATAATTAAAATACGTTGCCTAGTTAATAAGGAATTTAAGTTTAAAAAAATTGTTAGAACTTTGTTGCTAAACGATAAGGTACTTGAAATTGAGAAACAAGGTTCTAACTGCCAGATAGAACTTTGTGTTTCTGTAAGATTTTTTTTTTTATTCAGATAGAACTTTGTGTTTCTGTAAGAGAGCAGGCAAATAAGATAAAATCTTGTAATTTTGTTAAACAAGCCCCGATTTTGAGCCGATATGGCTTATTTTGTTAGTAATTGGACTTAGAAAAAACCAACACCTAAGATTTATGCAGTTTCTGAAAAATGGTCGAAAAACGGTTTTCGAAAAAATTACATACTTTTATGTATCATTTAAATCGAGTATAACTTGTTAAATAAAAGTTACACGAGGCCAGTTTGTATCTCATTTTGAAGAAGAAGAATAGTACTTACTGTTTCATTCAATAGAAAAGAGAAAAACAATTTTGTGCGTCTTCTAAACAACCTCAAAAATCGTGTTTTTGATCATTTTTTTGACATTTATGATAGGATATCTCTGAAACCATATAAGATATAGCAACTCTGATGCCAGATTCGGATTCAGCGTTGGCAATTATATCGAAAATGACTATCTTTGATTCGATTTCTTAAATTTTCCAAAACCGTTTTTCGACATTTTTTCAGAAACTGCATAAATCTTAAGTGTTGGTTTTTTCTAAGTCCAATTACTAACAAAATGAGCTATGTCGGCTCAAAATCGGGGCTTGTTTGACAAAATTACATGATTTTTTCTTATTTGCCTGCTCTCTTACAGAAACACAAAGTTCTATCTGGCACACAGTGCGTTGAGCCCATACAAGCAATGGTCAAAAATAGAAGGAGTGGTTGGATATCGATGAAATTTGGTACTATAAGTAATTTGAGGTCGCTGAGCTCAAAAATGATCTCAGATTTGTTGTAAACTTTATAGTTTTGCTAAAAACCAGGTATTTATTACGATTTTCTTAAGGTCCATATATAACGATGATGAAAAAGTAATGTTTGATGTTAACAAATGAAATGTACGTAGTAGAAATAATTTTTTTGTACTTTTGGGACCATTTGTGTTCATAAAAACAAAAAAAAAATTTTCAACATAAATTTTATATTTCATACAAATTTTTCGTTTTAAGCATTTTTTAAAAAAAGAAAATAAATATTTGTAGGACGAAGTAGGAAAAGTTATTTGCAGTTCTTGATTATATAGAATTCGAACTAGTAGATTAAGAAAAAAAACGGCACTTAATTTTATAAGATTTGTTTTTTTTTTTTTTCATTGAATTTGTCAATTTCTGAAGTTTTTCATTTGATAATATCGTGTATTAAAATCACTACAATATACATCAAATTATATATTTTCCAAAATTTTTTAGTTTTATTTATTTACTCAAATATTATTTATAATAAAAAACTTTACTTCGCTTAGTTTAATCAAAACACAAATTTTTGATAATTATTTGTTTAAGAGAACCCAAAACGAAGTGAATAAAACATGATTTTTTTTGAAAAATATCTCAACTTTGAAGTGTCACAGCGTAGCCAAAACTGAGTTTTTCCCCTAAATATTTTGTTTTTATTTTACTGATACAATTACCTGTCGATTGATACCAATATTATTAGGTTTCGAGTCACAAAAAATTTTGATTTTTGCCCACTAGCCAACGCAGTGTGTGGCAGTTAGAACTTTGTGAAATTAATTTTAATTTGAATATGTGCAGATAGAACCTTGAGCATCTCAATTTCATTAATTATCTCAGAAACTATACGAGATAGAAATATTTGAGTGGCGGTAATCGAAAGAGCGTGGTCTATTTAGTACGAAGCAATATATAACTCAATTTCACAAAAAATGTCAGTTAGAACCCTGTTGTTCTAAGGTCGCGATATGTATATACTGTTTGAAGAGATGCGTGCAAGAATGGCGTAATGCTACTTGGGGCATAAATCAGTTCACGGTAGGAAAAACGGTTTTTACTCAAAACCAAATAGCCCAGGAAAATTAGACGAAAAAAGAGCTGCTGTGCGAAATAATTCCAAGTGAATTTTTTTTCACCGGAATTGTCTTTATTAAAGCATGATGAATAAAGAGAAAAAAGTCCATAGAAGTCCATTGTGCGCATAAAAAGTTGTTCAGGCTCAAAGGTCGCTAAAATCAGTTTTTTGCAAATATCTCGCAACGCAAACTTTTATAGAAAAATTTTTCTCCACAATTTGTAACGCAGGAAATTTCGTATGTAAAGATGTAAAAAATGTTGTCGTGCAGCTTATAGTTTATGAGATAACACAATTTAAAAAGTTGTGCACAGTTGTTATATGAAAATGCTACGTATAAGTTGTTATTAAAATATCTTACTTTTAAAATTGCGAATACTCTTTAACGAGGAGTCGTACAAAAAAAAATTAAAAATTAGCGACCTTTGAGCCTGAATCTTCTCTTCTTATACGAGATAAAATTGTATGTTTGTTTGTTTGTTTGTTTGTTTGTTTGTTTGTTTTTTTGTACTCAATATTTTTTTCTCCATTTCGAAAAAACTTGGTATAGTGATATAGATATTAGCATACAATGAAGAATGAGCTAGGCTTGAACTTTGTAAATGCTCACCAGAGGCCATGGCATCGCATTAAATTTTAAATTTGATATGGTCATAACTCGCAAACCATACAAGATATTTGAATAAAATTTGGTGAGAAGGTACGGTTTAATATTGCCTTGAAACAGACAAAAAGTGGGCGGGATCGAAGAAGTGCCACGCCCACTTTTTAGCCATTGAAAATTTTGATTCAATATTGCTCGAAAACGACTCCAACAATTTTAATGAAAATTTAGGAGAAGTTACCCCTGCAAACAAGTATTAATATGTTATATGCCGTTATATTGGGAAAACTCGGTGAAGGGCGTGGCACCGCCCACAAAAATATAATGCGCTATGAAAAGAAAACTATTAAAGCAATCTTTCTGAATTTAACTATAGGGAGTCTACTTGCTATTAGAAACCTACGACCTAAAAGAAGGCAAAATATCGCCGTTGCGCTTGGAACCTCCCATACAAGCAAAATGCGTTAAATGCTATTTCTCGCAAATTTTACAAGGTATTTCAATGAAATTTGGTATGTAAGTACTGCTTAATAATACCTTGTAACAAAAGAAAAGTGGGCGGGATCGAATAAGTGCCACGCCCACTTTTTAACCCTTGAAAATTTTGATTCATTATTACTCGACAACGACTCCGACAATTTTGATGAAAATTTAGGAGCTGTTACGTCTGCAAACAAGTATTAATATGTGATGTGCCGTTATATTGGGAAAACTCGTTGAAGGGCGTGGCATCGCCCACAAAAATAAAATGCGCTATAAAAAGAAAACTATTAAAGCAATCTTTCTGAATTTAACTAAAGGGAGTCTACTTGCTTTTAGACACCTACGACCTGAAAGTAGGCAAAATATCGAAAGTGCGCGTGGAACCTCCCATACAAGTAAAACGCATTAAATGCTATTTCTCGCAAATGATAAAACATATTTTGATGAAATTTGGTATGCGGATCTGGATCAGGAGTATCTAAAGCATAACAAAAATAAGACTTTGTTTAATAGTTGCCACGCCCATTTTTTTTATCAAAATAAAAATTTTGGTTAATGACTCAGGCACAAAAAAAAAAATGGAATGAACTGTTTAATTCTTATATGCAGTCTTATGGTTTTTTTGACGCTAAGTCCGTCTTCATCAGCAGAACTGTCATTATACCTGCAGGATTTTGAAATATCCTTGCTTGAAGTTGAAGAAAACGCAGTGTTCAGTCTTACAGCGTAGCTTCAAGAAAAGGTAAAATTCTTTTTTATTAATAGCATCGAATAGTTACACTCTTCCTTGTCCAAAAATCTTCTCGGATTTTTCCAATGGGATTTTTATGAAGTTAGTTTATTGACTGTTTTTTATTGCTTGTATAGTACTAATGAAAGTACCAACGCGCTTTTTCTAAATTGAAGTATGATAATTTTATATTGAACTAATTAAACAGTCATTTTTGCAATTTTTCAACAACAGACGAAAGCAAGTGTTAACATGGAAATTGATTACATATGTTTCGGCTACTTCCACATACATATTTATATATTTTCATATATAAACATGTATATAGCCTCATCAGATCAGTTTTAGTTAAATCTTGCCAGAAACCGTACTCGAACCCGTGACTCCGGTTTTCTAATGAAAGAGAACGCGGTGCTTAAGCGATTGTGCTATAGGCCACGAGTAAACTCTCTGAGCAGGATCGCCATTATGCATAACTCATAAGGCTCACTAGCGCCGTCTGTTGTGAAAAATTGCCAAATTGTTAGTTGGTAACACACTCTGGTTTTGAGACATGCTACGCTAGCTACAATTTTTATTTTCCGAGTTATGATCCTTTGAAGATAAAATATTTCAGCCGCCATACAAAAGACGAAATATTTTGGGTGCGTGGCATATCCCATTTATTTATTTTAGGGCATTCTATTTCACCAAAAAAAAATTTTAGTTTTTAATATTTTTCTTTACCATTCAATACTTTCCGAGTTTTTCTTATTATTATTCTCATCGGTTTATTTATCATTTTGAAAGCATGACCGTTAGAAGTGAAAAGATACAAGTTTCATAACAAAAAAAAGCTATGAATAAAAACATCGACTAAAATAAAAGATTAGATTGTTGACCGAGCAGGGATCGGTCTCCAGGTACTAACTTTTTATGCGCAAAATGGACTTCAATGGACTTTTTACACATTATAAACCATGCATAAGTAAATATAATTCCGGTGAAAAAATTCACTTGGAATTTTTTCGCAGAAATATTCTAATTTTCCTGCCTAACGAAAAAAATTTTTTAAAATTTTTTCAGAATTTTTTGGAACATTTTTAGTACAATTATTTGGGAGAATTAAATGATGTCACCTGGAAAGTTTGCGGGGTTTTTGCAAATAAGTTATTTTATAGATTTCGATGTGCTCTTTCAGAATTTCAACTTTCCTACCTCGAATCGTGTTCGCTCGCGCCGCCATATTGAAAAAATGGCGCCCAAAATCAGTTTTTTACAAATATCTCTTTATCGGTTACATGCGGAACAATATTTTAGCTTATAAAATTTTCTATTGTATAACAATGACCTTTGAATGGTTTTCGTACGACTTATAACTCAGGAGATATCCTAATTCATAATTTAAAAAAAATTAGTAAATTGTGCATGCCGCTTATGAATAGGCACAGTGATGTGTTGAGCTTAAAATTACGATAACTCATGAACAGTGAGTCACACGTTTTAAGTAGAAATATTTTTTTATAGAAAATTACTTGCAAATTTGATTTTTTTTTTTTCAGATGTTATAGGTCATAGGAGATATTTTTTAAACAAACCTATAATTTATAAAAATATATCAAAATATCAAAATAGCTCCAAAACGATTCGTCCTAGAATAAAAATTGTTCATGCATTTCGTAGAACGTTCAATTTCCTATAAGAGTCTTTTCGAACTGTTTTTTCGTCCGACTTACCGTTCATGAGATATCGCGTCTTGAAATTCATTCAAAATTGAACATTGTACTTGGCACTTGCCGCAAAAATGCAGGTTCTAAGAACAGAATTGATGGCACTATCGAATTCTCCGATCAAAATTACTTTAAAATAGTTTTTTTTTTTCTGTTAACACGTTCGTTGGCAAAAATGAGATTAGTTGGCCAAAACGGTGTTTTTGGGATTGTTCCTAAAAACAAAATGTTACTTTTTAACTCTGATATTTATTTCATATGTCTTATAACATTCCAAAGAAACATTGTAGTTAAGCCCCCCACACTTTTCTAAGCCTTCGTGTATATAAGACGGAGAACATACGGGCACTTGCAATTGAGCTAAAGTGGCTCACAACTTATTTCAACCAGCAACTCGACAAAATTTTAAACGAGTATAACTTTTAAACAAAATTAAATATCAAAATGTGTAAAAGAATAATTACAAAAATATTCTTCCTTGTCCCACAGCGCTGGAAAATAGAACTGAGGTACAAAAAATTATCTCGCTGCTTATTTCTCTAAGGCAAGCTCTCTAGTGATGAATTACCCATTTACATCTTTGGTAGTATGACTTGAAGGTTAAATAAATTTACAAGAACCTCTTTGTAAGTAAAACAAAATCAACAAAACCGTTTCGCTGTTGTTAAAGAGCATGTTAAAAAAGGCTTCGGAATCGAAAATGTTAAATTTTGACTCATCCGCGAATATAACGTTCTCCTGGTTTTGCTGATTTTGTTTTATTTACAAAGAGGTTCTGTAAATTTGTTTGACCTTCAAGTCATACTACCGAAGATGTAAATGGGTGATTTGGCACTGCATGGCTTGACTAAGTAACTAAGTAATGGTAAACCTCATTAGCTTATTTTGAAGCCGATCGATTTGGGTTTTCCTAAATTTATCGTACAATTAGTTGCGTTGAAAATATTGTTTACTGTAGTTCTTTCTTTATCAAGCACTCTATTATTGTGTGGAATGCGTTTTTTTATACTGTTAATTGTGTGTTTTGTAATTCGTAGAGTTTGAAGTACTCCTTCAATAAAATTATGATATTTCTTCGGTAGTCATATCTATTCGTCGGAAATTAAAAAAGAAATTTGAGTTTCGGATCGAGTAAGTGATCCCAATTTACGAATTTTGAATTCACGTCGAAGCAATTCGAATTCAATGATAGCACTTTCGTAGATTTCACGAAATTCGTATTAGGATTCAGTGATAGAGCTGAATTAAAAATTGTTTTTTTTTTTTTCTTCGGCTGACCCACATCATAGTATCAATAGAAAATTTGTTCCCCAATTTTGTAACTCAGAAAATTTCCTTTAGAAAGTGGTGGAAGTTGTTTTCACATAAAATGTGTATAAAATGCTTTAGTCCCGGGACTGATTCCGGGATTGCGTTTCAAAATCTAGAAAATCCAGGGATCAGTAGATGACGCGTGGACAGGGACATATGAAAAGCAGTCAACGTTGCATTTGACAGTCCTTCTTCTTCAGGATGTGTGGGACCTTTAAGATATTGTCCCGAATAAGACCCTGAAGTACATTCAGGCCTCTAAATGGGTCTTAAAACACAAGAATAACAGCACATACTCTTTAACGGCTAGATGGAGGCCGTTACGCAGTTGCTGTAGCGGCATGTGCTCCTTACATCAAAGTAACGTTTCTCGAGAACTCTAACCTTGACCTCCCGGTTCGAAAGTGACTTAATTTTCCCGATAGTATTTTCATGTGTATGAAATAGAGGCGTGAACAGGCTTAATTTTTGAGGCCCGGCACGGCACGAACCCAGAACAAGCACTTGCAAAAAAGCCCGGGTCTGCACGAATATTTTTTTTTTAAAGCCCGGGCCCTTCCAGATACTACCATATTATTACATATAAACTCCAGTGTCATTCTGAGCCCCACATTTATACATTATTTTGCATATTTTTATGTAAGAACAGCATTTTTGACAAGTTTGAGCTTATCAAACTTCGTGTGATTTACTTTCCTTTACGTGCTTTTGTGGTTAAGACCGATAATTGATTTCGAGGCCCAAGCCCGTTGCCGGAGACTTAACGCCTGTGTCCACTTCGAGTATGAATTCTTATTCATTATTCTCAAATTTTAAAAAGGAAGTTTACATATCTCATTCATCAGTGCCAAATAAATTTCGGAGATATGAAGATTTTTGTTTTTGGGTTGTGGCAGCGCCCATCTTTCCAATTTTGTAAGGTCAGTGGACATATATTGACAGTTCTGAATAACAAAAATTTAATTTTGAATTTAAGACGTCAGGGTGTATTAAACCGTGCACTGTCACTGCTTAGAAAATAGTCCACCCAAAAACCATTCATGGTGCTTAAAAAATTTTCGCTTCAAGATCCGAAAAAATGGCTCAATACAATATCTTAAAATTTTTAAAAAATTATTTCTTTTTATTTTATTTATTTTTTGTCGAACATAATTATTAAGTATACAAGCGACCTCAGCAAGGGCCGTAGTTTTAAATAAAAAACGTTCCATTAGAGTGTTAGTTACCTATTGAATAGTTTTTATAAAATACATAAGAATATGAATTAGCAAATTTGCATTTATAACTGACGATATTTGTGACGGGGCTTTTTACTTCACGAAATTTGGGTTCTTTTTGAGTATGACGAAGCCTTCCATTACTGGCGTCAGTGATATATATTCATCCGTAGCAAGCTCAGCTCTTTCACCCATTGCAAGCAAGACAGGTGTAGTATGTGTTTGAAATCCAGTAATTGTTTTTGGTTTACCTGCTTGACCGACAACATCGATAGCCATACCAACACGTACGGGCACTTGCAATTGATTCAAATCTTCATCGAAAGTAATCAACATACGCGCTTGCATAGCGGGAACTAACGAATACAACAAGTAATGTGAACGTCCCAAAATTAAATTTTTTACATCAAGTAAAGAAACAAGCGTTGCCATAAGTCCTGCTACAGCCATGGGATTCATAAGTTGACGATCACTATGGTATGGACTAAGTGTAAGTGTACCCTTTCCTAAATGAGTTAAGCTTTGTGCTATGCGAACCATAAATAAATTGCTTGGATCTTTTGAATGATATTGTGCTAGCTGGCGCAACATTGATGCCAAACGTGCATTATTTGTGCCAGCACCTACAAGACCCATTGCAAAGATCGCATTGTGTGCAACTTCAGCATCACTGTCATGTGAGAATTTACTTAAAGTATCGATTATGTTAAGCTTTGGATTGGATGCTGAAATAAGACCCAAAGCCAGGGGTACAGCACGACGAATACAGGGCTCACAATAGCGCAAGAGATTGCCAAATGATCGATAAGCCATTTCAGCGCCAATATCTTCACCCATGGCGATTAGTGCTATACCCAAGCAAGCAATGGCTTGTGTAGCTGAAAGATCTTTCTCCTTTTCCTTTTCTTTTTCGGCTTTTTCCTAAAAAAAATTTAGAAACAATATATATAAAATATTGTTAATAATTGTACTTGTCTTACTTTTTCCTTATTCTTATCTTTTTTGTTCTTATCGCCATCTCCATTTTCACCATTTGTAGTCTCATAGTGATCTGAGCAAATATGTAAAAGTTGTTGTATCTTGAGCACATTTCCAGTGCCAGCATAAGCACAAATATCTACCATTGTTGTAGCCATTGAACGATATGGTTCATCTAAAACCTCCAATGTTACCATTACTGCCTCGGTAGCTTTTTGCCGTCCTAAATACAGCAAACCCAAGCCTAACATTAGGAAGCGGGTATAAGTATCTTTTAAATCAGTTTTAGACAAGCCCATGATGGTTTGTAACAATATCTCAGTAATCTCAGCATTGCAAGAACCAACACTGATCAAACCCAAGGACAATGCTGTAATGCCCATAACTTCGACATTTGGAGCATTTTTTCCGCTTGTAGTAAATACTGTTTTTAGAGTATCAATAACAATAGCACGATTTGAACCAGCATAGGCAATACCCAAACCTAAAATTGCGCCAATACGCATTGATATATTTTGATTATCAATATAGTCGGAAAGAAGGGCGTGTGCCGGATCAACTTCATTTCGTATGCCACAGTTAACAATACCACAAGCCAACAAAGCTCCGGATTTGATGTAGTCTTCAGTTGAATAAAGGTATTTATCAATCATGGTTAGACCACCATCAACATCCCAAAGAAGTATCAAACCAAGCGAAGCGGTTGCACTAAGCATACCGTGATCTTTATTTTTATACAACCATTTATTGCCATCTTCTGACAATAACTTGTCGACACCAAAACCGGCGTTTACGAATCCATTCACAAAGCTAGCAGCCAAGTTTTGT
This sequence comes from Calliopum simillimum, assembly GCA_951812925.1. NCBI lineage: Eukaryota > Metazoa > Arthropoda > Insecta > Diptera > Lauxaniidae > Calliopum > Calliopum simillimum. The sequence goes on from OX638371.1 coordinate 36,722,862, forward strand.
TTGGCAGAATCCACCTAAAAGATAAATGATAATTGAAAATAGAAAAATTATGTGGACGGAGAAAACTTAATTTTAGTTTCCAAATATGGTAACTAGTTGGTGAACTAAATTCTACGTATATAAAAGTTTTATGTAACCTGTATTGATGCAAAGCGCGCTCTGGAATTGTCCAAGTGAGATTTATAAATATCCTCAGGTGTCTTTGGCTCCATAATATCCAATTCTCGTGCCAAATTAAGGAAATGTTTGTTCAAGTTTGCATTCGACATTATTTCCATTAAATCGTCATAATCAGGAACCGATTCATCCAATTCCAAACAGACCTGTTGGCGGGCCAACATAAATGCAAGTTGCTTTTGAACAGCGGGATCCTTTTGCTCTTTGAAAATTTCGCCTATTTTGTCCATGTCATTTAGCATAAGAGCTAAACGCATAGCCTGCGTGTACTGATTGAATTTGCGGGACAAATTCAGAGCTGTCTCCAGTATAATAGTATTATCCGGTTCTGGAACATATGGATAACAGGATTGCAAGTAAAGACATACTCGTGGGTAAGCCGATTCATCTACATAATCTTGCAGCAAATGCAAATGATCAATTTCTATTAGTAAATCACAAGCATCAGCTTCGGCGTTGTGTTCCATGTTATACGGGATGATTTGCTTGACCAATTCGATTAATTGTGTCTGGAATTCACCAGATGTTTCCAAATAATGAGCAGCAATTTCCCCAGACAAATGACGCACATATTCGTGACCCCATTCGCCAATTTTTTGAGTGCGATCGCAGAGAAAACGATAAGCTAAGCAGTCTTTGCCACTTCCCATAGTCATAGCGAGCACTGAAATTATGTCAGCACATAACTGACGTGTTTCTTGTGTGGGCATTTGCTTATAGACCGTCTTCATAGTTTCGTAATGCGGGCGCATGAATTTCAAAGGTTTTGGAACTGAAGTCATTGAAGTGGTAGAAGCGCGAATCAGTTTCGCCATCATTTCTAGCGCTGGTAAATACAATAGTTTGTCCACTTCTTGCAAACGTGTTACCAGCATTTCGAGTTCTTCTTGTAACTGTTGATCTTCATCGGAAAGTTCTTGTTCCTTGTTTGCCTCATCCTTGCTGGGGTCTTTTTTATCAGTGGACTTATCCTCTGTTGCAGCAGGGGCTTTCTTTTGTTCAGTCTTAACGGCTTCGCTAGGCATTTTGCGTTGAAACAGAAATTAATTACTTTTGAACCACAGAATTTTTTTACTCAGTCCGTAAACCTTGTTTTTTGTTATATGTTAAATTTTACACTTTTTTTCCACAAAATTCGGCAAGAAAATTTCTTGGCGTTTTCAGAATTACAGTGCGTTTTTTTAGCTGTCAAAATTCGAAGTACTGCCAACTATATATTTCGATAAGTTATCGGAATAAACTGATTATTTAGAGCTGGTGTACACATGAAGCAAAAGAGTTGTGCAACGACTGTATCCTTTTTGTGCAAACTATTAGAGCCGGGACACACGGGCGATAGGACTATTGTAGGAAAGCGGTCCCTCGTGAATTTTAACAGAAAATCTTCCAACCCAGATTTTGTTTGAATTCCTTCAGATAATGGCACAAGAGTACCATAGAGTAGAGATGGGCGCGTTACGTAAACCTTACTTATCACGCATTTTAGCGCGTTTCAATATTTGAGTAGTCTTTTAAAAAAGAAGAGGAAGAGAAAGAGAACAGAATACAAAAAACACCACACAGCATTGTCAAAAAAGAAAGTATTAAGCTAGTCAAAGAAATAATTGGAGAGTACAACGAATTTCGACCAACGAATATTAAATTAAAACACACAAAACAATATGGAATTGAACACAACCGCACCGGACAACGAAATTTGCCCGACGAATAGGTAGAATTTGTGCAGAAATCTATGATTCTATTACAATTTCCAAAAGTCTTTTCTTGACTTTTTAAAAAATAAATACAGAAAATCAAAACAAAAAATTTGTTTCGAAAATTTTTCAAAAATTCCAAATTGCAGAAAATTATTTTTTTTATTGTAGATAATATGCTTTCAGGATTTTTTCAAACGCAGCAATATTCATAATCTTCCATAAAAACAACTTAATTATACTTAATTGTATTTAAAATTAGGTTTTTATTTTTATTGACACAATATTCCGCACAAAGTACAAATAAAAAAACTTTTACATGTTCAATTTATGTATATTTTTAAACTTCGATGAGGACTAGGGTTACCAAAATTTTTTCAGTAAAATATAGTATTTTCCAGAAAAAGCCTTAAAAAAGTATAGTACGCTACAAAAAAATATAAGAGTTATTCACGATCTAGAGTAACGAGCTGAGTAACAGGGTAAAAGTGCACTCAGTTACTCTGAATAGTGAGCATACTCAATACTTTGCACGTATATTTGCTTTTTGTTTCTCAAAATAATCTTAGCTGACAACAAAAAAAAAAATTTTTAAATGAATATTTTTCTCCCATTCAAATTTTTATTTTTGATGAACGAAAATTGCCTCTCAATCATAAACAAATTCAAACGTTTCTATAGAAATAGAAATAGTAAAAAAAAGGCAAAAGTGTAAGATTATTTTACACTAGAAAATAGCTTGACTAAAAGGGTAAAAGAGTAACAGAGTAACTTACGTATATTTTGTTGTTGTGGTTGTGCACAGTTACCCTGTTACTCTGTTACTCAGGACGTTACTCTAGATCGTGAATACCTCTATAGTATTTCATGGAAAGAGTAAAAACTAGACAAAGATATATTTGGTACTTATTAATTTTTGTAAAATCTATACTTTTTCTGCGATTTCCGTGGCCCTTGGACTTAAAAATGATTTTTTTATAAATCGACCCAAGAGAAGTCAGAAAAACTAAATAAAATTTTCGATTGGTATGATTAATTCGCGTTACCGAGAAATAAAAATCAAATCTGGGGTACTATTCGATGAATTTAATATTAAAAAATATAAATTAAATAAAAATTCAAAATAATATTCACAATAATATTTAAAGAGTTTCGAACGTCATGCGTTCATCATCAGTTGCTATACAAAAACTAAAATTTGGCTCTCCACATTTTGCTCGTTTTCTTTCTTTGCAATTGCATTTTAAATTCTCTTATACTTAAATAATTATATGTACGTTATGACAAAATATGTTAAGATTTATTGCTGTTTCTTTTGTTACAATATTTTCAAATTTTAGTTTTTGTATTGCAACTGATGATGAACGCATGACGTTCGAAACGCGTTTTGCAATAATAAAAATTTTTGTGCGATGTAAAGGAGAACTAAACTCTTTAAATATATTTTGAATTTTTGTTTAATTTATATTTTTTAATAAAATTTTCGATATCTCGCTTTGTTTATAAAATACCAAGGTTTAAGAAATACGAGAGTATTAAATAAATTTTAATTAAATTTAGATTTGACTAGACTTGCACTCTAAAAGCCTTAAGTTTCAATATTGATGATCAATAACGAAAGATTTTCTAAAATTTTCTAAACTTATTTTGGTTCATTTCATGTGAAAACATTGTCAAATCAAGTAGCTACGGAAATTAAAGTACATATCGCCAAAATGCTCACCTGGCCAATGCCACTTTTTCCGATAGAAAATGTAGCACTCATGGCGCACATTTTACATTATAGACGTTTTGCGGATCTTTAGTAATCCAGTCATAGTCTTTTTCCCGTTCAGGTTTGCATTTTTGGAGCCTTTTTGTATATTCCGCTTCTTAGTAGTTGCATTTAGATTCGAGGCACTTTCGCTTCTACTTTCCATAATTTAATTAGACTTCAACTTTTTGACAGGAAGAGCAACCACATACTGCCATACCTAAATTGGAGCGTCAGGCGTTGCGTTATTTAACGTTACACAAAAGCGTCAAGCGCTATACCGAAATAAAAAGCGTTGCGTTGAAGTCATTTGTTTGTCAAAATCATATTGTTGTTTCTTTTTTTACTCTTCAAAAGCTAACTTCACTCAATAACGCTTTGTCTAAATTGGAAATTCGAATAGCTCAGCGTTGAGCGTTGGCAATTTCGGTATGCGCCACACAAATTTTATGTACATGAGAAATTTTTGACAGTAAAACAACGCTGACGCTCCAATTTAGGTATGGCAGTTAGTAAAAATAATTAACTAAATTTCAAAATAAAAACGAAGCAAACATTTGCTTGATGTTGTCAATTTTGAAAAGCAGTAAAGCAGGGGCAAGTTTAGTAACACGCACACATGGCTGAATTACCCTGGTTGCAGCGATAACAAATGATGCTTCTTCTTATTATTTTTAAACTACGAAAATGTCAAAATTAGTGACAAGCAAAACAAAAATTGACAATTGAATTCTGAACGAAAAATATAAAAATTTTGAATTTTAAATTCTTTAATTATTTTAACAAATGCCATTTTCGTGTTATCAATAATAGTTATGGAGCAACCAATACATGTGGTCATAACTGGTGCAGCTGGACATGCAGACTATGCTATTGGACGTGCTGAAGTAATGTCTTCACATGGGGTAACCATTCTACGGCGCATCTTCCGGATGCCTTTAAGGCTTCATTTAAAAAGAACGGGAATACCCAGCGTGTTTGGACGGCCATTAGAGATAGGAGTTATTTGGAGAAGGAATACGTGGAAGTGATAACACAACGTGGTAGCGAATTACATGCAAGTCGGAAGCAAACATCGGGTATGTCAGCTGCTGTTGCTGTTTGGGATCATACGCGTGATTGTTGGGACGGTACTGCTCCAGGGAAGCATGTTTCAATGTCTGTTCTTTCTGATGGAAGCAATGGTGTGGCAAAGAAATTATTTTTCTCGTTCGCTGTTTCGATTTGTCAGATCAAGACTTGATGTAAAAATAAAACTTATTTCACTGAACAAGTAGATCATGCTTTTATTTTGGAATTTAGAATTATTTGGAATGCATCACAAACCAGTGATTAGGAAACCAAGTTTTGATTTTGAAACAATAAATTTAAAATCATAAAATTTTCAAATTACTTTTTCTTTCTTTGTTTTGATTCTACTCTTTTGACGGATAGCAAGGCAAGATGCAGGGTTCCATTTTTTTCATTTTGACAACTTTCCATAACCATTGTTATTGAATCATGCACATAAATCGAAAGGGGATTCTTCGGCTGGCCGCGTAAGCCGAAGCACGGGTTTTCGTTATAAATGGTCAACATATATGTTTTACAATGAAAAGTTAAAAGTTAAAATAGACTCTTTAAAAAAAAAAAAAAAAAAAAACTATGTTATTTTGTTTAGGAACTTTTTAATGTTATATAGATTAATATTATCAGTCTTTTAGTGTAGTGTTTTTAGTTTTAATTGACGCGTTTTTTTCTTTTATGTTAAAAAAAAAAAAATGAGTGATACCAACTGAGTTGGTAGCGAATTGGTGACATTTGTATTTTTATTTGGAGAGCAATACCGAATGATTTAAAAAAAAGACTTTTTAAGGACGTGATAAACTGCTTTGCAAATTTGCAAGCGTGATAAAAGAACATTTTGTGAAGTGTACTTGAGCGTCATATTGTACTTGGAAACTTCACGTGTTTTTTGGTTTTTAACCTTAAAAATGTCGTCATTTTGTTTAATACATATGTCTTGTAAATGAACAGTTATATCGGTCGATTATTTGTTACGCAAAATCTCAGTTAATTTTTTTTGCACTAAAAAAATAAAATGGTCAATTTTACCGTTCGTTGGTAATTAAAAAAAAAAAAAAGAACTTTTAAAATCGCGCGAGAAAATAGAAAAAACACCAGTCTTCCGTTCAGGATTTGGTATCGGCCTTCCGGATACGTACTGGTGGTACACGCGAAGGACTATAAAAAGGACCTAGAGTCTATGATAGTCCTTTATTGATACTTATGCTGTTCGTAATGTTCAGCATACAATAAGAAGAAGAAGAAGATAAATCGAAAGGCGCGTTCGAGAATTTTAAAAAGTGAGAAACTTGTATAATATAACTTTGTTGTAGGTGCAGGGCGATAAAATGACTATGCTTTCTGGTGGACATGGTTAATACAATCGCTCCCAAATCGCGAATATCTATGTGAGACTAAAATCCGAAAGTTAAATTAACTATAAAAGAAGTAAATTAGGAAATTCTCACCTCCAGTGCTAACATTGTTTTTTTATTTTGCACGTAAAAGCGAAGCCCCACTATCAGTAAACAACTTGGCCAAGTTGTGTACCAAGTAAATGAAATATTGAATTCTTAAAATTCAGCAACAATGAATAGCAGCTCGTGAAAATATTTGTTCTAACAAATGTGCAATGTTAGTTTGATGATCCACGCTAATCTAGAAAAAAAGAAAATGAAAGAAATGAAATATGCTAAACGTCAAACTGAAACTTACGACCTACCGGAATTGTAATAGATTAGGGAAATTTTGGTTAACAGAGTTGTAGGCAAAACAGTTCAGTTTTAGTTACCAACAAATCATAGCGCATCTGAAGAGAAAGTTGGTAATCTGTTAGCACGAAAAACGTAGAGGGAGATAGGAAGATGTAGACGAAGTGAAGTGTGATAGTGTGGGGAAATGGATACAGGGAAATGGAAATGTATTTATTGTTTGTTATATAAGTATTTTGGTTTTCAAAAACAGTTTTGTTAGTACATAAGGGTACCTAAAGAAATTGCTAGAAATTGGGTTAGTAACAAAGTCTTTTGCGCGAAAGATTTTAAAAAGTCAAAGTGCAGCAAACAGTGAAGTCGCGTTTTTGTGGTCTTCCACCAAGAGTTTGGAAATTTTTTTTAAGTCCTTTTTTTTTAAAGAAATCTGGCGTAAAGTTTAATTTCTTAGTAAGGATTCGCGGTCTATGTTCCGGCCAAAGTGAAAAGTTTTGGCGCGTTTGCGGTATTAAAGTAGGTTAAAATTTCGGAGTTGTGTAAATTAATTTGTTAAAAATCGGGTTTTTTTTTATAGAGCTGAGGTTGAGGAGTAATCGCTGGTTTTCAGAAGTTTAAGTTTTTATTTGGAATTATTCACAAGAAATGTAAGTGAAAGTCGCGATTTTCTTAGTGTTTTTAGAGATAGATTTTTGTGGAAATCGGCAAATTTTTTGTGTTTAAAATGATTTTGTTTTAACAGCGTGGCTGGCACCGGTGGACGTCTATGCAAGTGAAGAGAAAGGACGAAAATTTGCGAAGAGAAGCCTTTGTGAAGGACGAAAAGAGGCAGGAGATAATTTAAAGAAAGATAAGTCAGCCACGATTTTTATGATTTTTAGTGAATAGCTCATGAGTAGTACACGATAAATTGGGTGAGATCAATACAACAATTGTGTTAGAAGGCGATAAATTGAATTGTTGCCGGTGGAGAAACCGGATAAATTTCCTTCAGCGGGAGTGGTGCGGAACGCCGCTAATTTTAAGACCGTACGGGGAATTTTGGAACGTATGTTCGTTGAGAATAGTGACGGTCGGCAGATTGGGTTTTGGGTGTTATTTAAGTTATATGTAGGGGTATCTTTAAAATATTATTTTTAATTTATGTTTTTTTTAATATATAAGTTAATGTTTTTTTTTGTAATTAAGTTCTAAAATTTGTGAACTTCGTTGGCAGATCCTTAAATTTGGGGAATTAATTTGTGGGAAATCTGGTAAAAATTACGTATGCCCAGTACTTCGTGTGCTGGTTGAATTAAAGATTCCAGTTTGTTTTAGAGAAAAATCACAGTGAGCTCATTAGGATTTTTGCTTGAAGGGGGTAAATTTTGGATTGAAAGGCTACGAGGAAAGGGGCCTAATAAGTGTTTTTGGGATTTGTCAGGAGTTTTTTTATATAATTGTTTTATATGTTTTTTTTGTATTTATTTGAGTTTTTTTTTTGCATGATGGGTAAAGCCCTGAAGTTATATCTTTTATTTTAGTAATTTTTAGTCTTTATTTATTATATTTATATTTATATTCATCTTCATTTTGATTTTATTTATGATTTTTAAAAAATTTATTTTACTTTGGTTTTCCCTTACTTGTGTGTGAGGACGCATTTGAATGGTCTTGTTTGGAAATAAATTTAAGGAGTTTTTGAAATGAAAGTTATGGAGTAAATTCTTTGAAGATGGGGGTACTGATGGTGGTCAATTGGTGACTTTATGGATTGGGCTTGGGTTGATTTTGGCGCGTAGGAATTAAAATGGTGGTCGTGCGGAACAATGGTGATGGATTCAAAATGGTGGTGGGGATAGTTGTATGATTTGTTTTTTTTGTGATCATGGGGCTTTCTTTTTAGGGTTTTTTTTTTGTTTTTTAAGGTGTTTGAGTTTTTATTTAAATTTCAAATTGTGTTTCCGGCGGAAATCGGAAGTACAATTATTGTTGCTCCCGCGACTCATTGCAGCAGGTTAGGACTCCCCCCTGTAAACCGCAAGCTAGCCGTGGCGGACTGCATTGGGTAAGATGGCTCCGGGACTTGTAACAACTTTCGGTATTTCAAAACTAAATATGTGTTTTTGTACAGACTTTATCTGTGCTTGTAGAAATACATTTTGATTAACGTATGGAAAAGCAATAACTACTGTGCTTTACTTAACACAGGAAAATATAGTACGGTCATCATAAATATAGTATAAATAAAGCATTTTTGCATACTATTTATTCAACAGTATATAGTACGCTGATCCGGAATATAGTACAATACTATATATTATAGTACGGTGGGCAACCCTAATGAGGACTCAAGTTTTTGCCCTTGGCACTTTCAGCAAAATGTCCCAAAAGTACTGTAGGGGCAGAACAAATCGCTGTAATGATGCGTCCTTCGAATAAGTGCCTGCCAATCCGCAGGGTAAAACAATAGCATCATATTGGTTGCACTTGACAGCTTCTACGGTTGCATCAGGCTTGATTTGCACACCTCGGGAGCATTTCATAACTATCTTTTAACGATAACATTCAAACCACCTCTCGCAGTACATCCGCTGAAGTCACTGCGTCCATATCTTCGGCACCTGAGGCCAACGTATTGGAAGCACATCCAGAACATCAATTGTAAAATTAAAGTTGATTGCAGTTGGCAGAAAGATTGCTTTTCATACATTCGATGAGAATAGTGCGATACAGCTAAATTTTGTTTTTTCATAAACTAAATTTTTTCATTTTTGAATTTGAAAATGAATTTATTTTGAAGATAAATTGAAAGTTAATTTTGTTTAAATTTTTTGACAATATTCGCGTCACGTCGAAAAATTTAAACTGGCGCTTAACTAGCTTTAAACCTGCTCGAAGGCAGTTTAAAATTTAAACTGGGAGTAAAATTGTTTATAAATCAGAATTTCATGTTAAACTTCGGAGTAGCCATATTCCATGGTTTAACTTTTATTATAAATACGGCTGTATAAATTTATTTTAATGGGTCTGCAGCAATAATTTGTCATTTTCGAACATACTTTATCACCAAAAAAAAAAATGGGTTTTGGCCATTTGAGTTATTTGAAAATGTGAGCGCAAATACATTTTTCTGCATGAGTATTTTCGTTTCAAAAAAAGATTTCAACGAGTGCACATCGCTCGGATGATGAAAGTAAAGAAGAATATGATTTTTTTTTATAATATAAGGGTTGTTTTCATTATTTTAAGTAAGGTTGTGGTTGAAAGGAAGCTTAACTAATTTAATTCAATTATCAAATAACTTGTTAGCCAATTGTAGAATTAATTTATTTCTACATATAAGATTTAATTTATGGTATTTCTACTACATTTTAATAATTAGTTTCCTTGTTTTTCATCGACGCTTCAATTTTCATAGCCAGAATTTATTGCGATGTTACCTCATGGCGTACAAAGCAAAACTGAAATTTGAAGAGTGATTTGAGCTTATGTACAGCCCCTATGGTTGTGGTTGAAAGAAAGCTTAAATAATTTAACTTCTTAGCCAATTTGCATTTTTTTAAGCGTGATTTGATGGTGTGCTCAAAATTAGTGATGCCAAACAAATTCGAATTCATCAAATTAAAATCGACAAAATTTGATAGAGTGTACACCGCTACTGGCTAATTTCTTGACGTTTTGATTTATGTCAAAAAACCAATGTTGGATTACCACAAAATAGTTGTGTAAGGGGACTTTTGATTTGAGTGTGGTGACGACTGGACGTGTTTTTATTGTGCTGATAAATTTGTTCTACTGCCGCCATCTTATAATTGGAAAATTTTTTTTTTAGAAACTTTCGTGAGTTGTGATTTTTTATAATTTTGCTGTGCACTGCACTTAGTATTTTGACCATTATATAATTTTTATATATACTTAACTTTAGTTATTTGTTTTTTGACTGCTTTTTCTTTTGTGAGGAGGCTTATATTTGGTGTTTTTAACTTAATTTTTTATTTTTTTTGACATTTTTTTTGGTGCATACATATACACATAGTTGTGCTTTTGTGTGTGTTACGTGGTGCTTTTTTTTGTACAAACGCAAAATGGTGTTCCCGCCTGATCGCATTTTGCGTGAGGCTGTTGCAGGTGTTAACAGTGAGGTTAGGGTTCCTCGCCCGCGCTTTTATGTTGAGTCAAATTTTATAAGGGAATTTGAGGTTATCATTCAATCCAAGAGTGATAGCGCTCTAAATATTGTGGCTATTGGGAAGTATTTGTATAGCAAATACAACAAAATTGACGTCTTTTTTTTGTCGAAAAAAAAAGTGAAAGTAGTTGCTCAAAATTGTAAGACTGCCAACGACATTGCTAGTGATGAGCATTTGCTCGAGCAATATAATACATTCATTCCGTCCGAGCTTTGTGAGGTAAAGGGGGTTGTCCCTATTCCTATTGCTTATACTGAGGAGGAGATTTTTAAAGGGGGTTATGGTAAAAACTCAGCTCAGTATGGTATATTGTCTGCCAATTGCAAGATTTCAGAAGTGAAGAGATTGAATAGAAGGGATGCTGCCAGGTCTGGAGCTCTTGTGGTGTCTGATACAGTCTTGATTTGTTTTTCGGGACAGGTGCTTCCTTCACACGTCTCAGTGGATGGTGTTAACTTCCCTGTCAATCCTTACCGGGAGAATGTACTTCAGTGCAGAAAGTGCTGGAGGTATGGTCATTCGGAAAGGGGTTGTAGGCGTGGTGGTCATCTTTGTGTGGGGTGTGGTCAGGAGCATTCTGAGTCTGAATCTAAGTCATGCACTTTTTTAAAATGTGTCAACTGTGGGGATTCGCACCAGGCATCTTCTAAATCATGTCCGTTGTATAAAAAATTGTTTAATGAAAAGATTGAAAAGGCCAATTTACTCAAACCAAAAATGGTTACATTTTCTGCTGCATCTTACGCAGATCCTCATGCTCGTGTGCCTCTTAATAAAGGTCAAAATAATGTAATTTCTAATAATGTTCAAGCGGATTATGCTTTTAGCGCATTGGAGTTTCCTCTCCTGGGGGCCTCGCGCCGCTCTGTGGGTTTTGGTCAAAGGGCAGTTGTGCCTGCCAAAAGACCACGTGTGGAGGAAAGTAACTCTGAAGTTTCGTTGATTAAGGAAGGTGCGGAGGCTGAAGCTAGTAGCGTGGCTCATGCTGCAAAGGCTTCAGAAGTTGCTGATATTGAATCAGTCATTAATGTACAATTAAGCAATTCTAGCACTGAGCTAGTAAAACAGGTTAAGCCTTTTTTTGAGGCTATTGTTAATTCGCTGGGTGTGGAAGGTAATTCTTCTGTGGATGCACGCTTGGGCAACTTGAAACCTTTATTTAGTGCTATCTTAAGTAACATCAATCTTATTGATGAAAGTAGCACAGTTCAATTGCACTAGTGTCAGAAATAAGAAAGATCTTTTAGAGCAGTATTTTTTGGATAGTAAGGTTTCTATAGGTTGCCTTTCCGAAACTTTTCTTTTGCCTTCTGATGTTTTGTGCTCTAAGAATTTTGATGTTGTTAGAGCAGATCGTCCTTCTCACTCTAACCGTGGCGGGGGCGTAGCCATTGTTGTTGATAAAACTTTTCAATTTAAAGTACTAAATGTGGTTTCTTCATCTGAGTCCATTGAAGTTTGTGGCTGCGAAATTGTTACAAATAATGGAGTTCTTACTGTTCTATCTTTTTACATACCACCTAATTGTAATATTTCTGTTACTCATTTAAACAGTATTATAAATAGTATTTCATATTCCTCCCTTCTGATTTGCGGCGACTTTAATGCTCACAATGTGTGCTGGGGCAGTGTCTCCACGGACTCTAGGGGCAGGAAAGTCTTAGACTTTATTGAAGATAATAACCTAATGTTACTTAATACTGGTGAGCCAACTCATTTTGGACTAACTGTTTCTTGTCTTGATCTGACCTTCTGTTCAGGAAATGTAGGGTTAAACTCCTCTTGGAAAACCACTAATGTCACACTTGGAAGTACTCATTGTGTCATTGAAATTACGCTTGCCTCTGCGCCTACTTTGAAAAGTTTTGCTAAGCACATCATCCCTAAGTGTATTGAAAAAAGCTTTCTCAACAAAAAACTATATGAAGTTTTTGCGTCTCCTCAATTTAACTCTCCGTCTTCTGACAGTGATTTTGATACTTTTGCACAAGTCTTTCATGACACCTTTAAGGTCAAAACAAAAAGTAAAATGAGAAACCCGAATCCCTGGTGGAACGAAGCTTGCAGGAGGATCAGCGCTGTTTTGAAACTGGCTTTAAACAGATTCAAATCTTGCCCCTCCAGTAGAAATTATCAAGAGCTTTTGAAAGCCAAAAAAGATTATAAGTATGTGTTGAGAGTTGAAAAAAGAAGAGGTTGGAAATCTTTCTGCGAAAGTATAAACAGCAATATGACAGTTTCTGAACTGTGGAAGACGGTCCGCTGTTTTAAAGGGAATTTTTCGAGTTGCTTGTCAGGTTTTAATGAATGTTTATCCGGGTTCTGTGATGCCTTAGCGGGGCCAGTTGGTCCCTTTCAATTTTTTTCACCTCTTGCGGAGCAAAATGATCATTTTTTGCTGCTACCAATTACGTATGCGGAATTGGATAAAGCAATAATGAGCTCGAAAAATACGGCTCCTGGCATTGACGGTTTGCGTAATCAACATTTGAAGTCTTTTAACGCTGATCACAAATTTAAGTTACTTGGTATGTTTAATGAAGTCTTGGCCAGTGGTTTTATTCCATACTGCTGGTTTCAGTATAAAATTATGCCTCTTAAAAAGAAAAATTGTCCACCTGCTTCTGCTTCATCTTATCGTTCCATAGCGCTTGCGGCTTCACTCAGGAAAATTTTTGAGCGCATTCTCTGCAATAGGCTTGAGTGGTTTCTTGAATCGCGCGGGAAAATAAATGCTCGTCAATCTGGCTTTAGGAAGTGGAAGTCCACCTCCGATAATGTTATTACGCTTTGGTCTGCTATACAGCTTGCATTTCTTAAGAGAGAAAGTCTAGTTGCGGTCTTTCTGGATATAAAGGGGGCGTTTGACAATGTCAATGTTCGACTTTTATGGTCTAGGCTGAATTTGTTGGGTATTCCTAACAAATTTTGTGACTTCGTCTACTGTCTTTTTCAGTTTAAAGATCTTTACATACAATGTGATGACGGATTTGTTAATAGACATTCCTTTACAGGAGTGCCGCAAGGCTGTGTTTTAAGTCCTATTTGCTTTAATATTTACATTGATGAAATTTTTGATATGAATTTTGAGAAAGTGCATATTTTGGGTTATGCTGATGACATTGTTGTTTTCAGTTCAGATCCTGATGCTGATCAGGCCAGGGCAAGAGTTCAATATGCTATCTCGTCAATTAGGGATAGACTCTTGCAGTTGCAATTAGAGTTGTCATTGAACAAAACTAAAGCTATGATTTTCACAAAAAAAAATACGGTTTCTGTTATGCCACTGCTGTTGGGAGCTAGTAGCTTGGAATATGTTAACACCTTTAATTTTTTGGGGTTCACATTTCACAAAAGACTTGTTTTAAGGTACCAAGTGGATCGTGTAGTTAGTAGTTGTTTTCACTTCACGAATGTTTTGCGCTCTCTTTGTGGGGTAACGTGGGGTTCTGACCCCCAGTGTCTGATCCGCCTCTATGTTGGTTTAATTAGGCCGAAATTGGAGTATATGGCTCCTTTGCTTTTGGGATGTTCAAAGAAAGATATGTTAAAGTTGCAGCGTGTGCAGTGGAAGGCACTTCGTATTTCACTTGGTGCCATGATTTCCACTCATACGCTTAGTATGGAACAAATGAGTAATGTCATGCCCTTAGTGGAACGTTTTAACTTCTTAGCTGAAGGTGTTATTAACAAAATTTTATCTATCAATGATCATCCAGCCAAGCTTTTTATTTCCGAAATTTTGACATTTTCTAATATACCTCTTTTTTATCAAAGGTTAAGGCAAAAGTCTCAAAATCTGACCTTTACAACCTTTAATATGCACCCTATTTTTCAGACTCCTTTTGAGGCGTTAGTGCTGAAGCCTGTTGTAAGGTTTCTTAATGTAAATAAATCTTTAACCACAGTGAGGGAGGTCTCTGACAGATTTAACTCGTTTTTGGCTCGTCGGAGTGACTTTAAAAGAGTTTTCACGGACGGATCGAAGACTGATTTATCTGTTGGTTGCGGAGTGTGGTTGCCTGATATTAATATCGAGGCGTACTTTCCTCTTAATGCTTTTTCTTCTGTTTACTCAGCTGAAGCCCTTGCAATTGTTGAAGCAATCAAACTGATTTCTTTGCAGGATACATCTAAATTTCTCATTGTTTCTGACAGTAAATCTGTACTTACGGCTATTGCTAGTGTATGCAGCAACAAGACGCATCCGTTCATTCTCAAAATTAGATCGCTTTTGTTTGAGTCTAGAAGTAGGGGGAAGCAGATTCATTTTCTTTGGGTGCCTAGTCATATGGGTATAGAGGGTAATGAGTTTGTTGATCGAGTTGCTTCAGAGCATCCTCCAGGGCTGGCAGCATCCAGTCTTTCTGTAAACTTCACGGACGTTAAATCTGCGGATAGAGCAGTGGGGGTTACTGCTTGGCAGTCTCGTTGGAATTCTTCCGAGTTTGGGCGATTTTTTTATCATATTGCACCTCTTGTTAATAAACGTTTTTGGTTTAATAATCTCTGTTTGCCGCGTAAAACTGTTACCACTATAAATAGGATGAAGTTTAATCACACCAGATGTAAGGATCATCTTCATAGAATTAATATCATCAACAGTAACGTCTGTTCATGTGGTGATGTTCAGTCAACGCAGCATTTACTTTTTCATTGTCCTGATATAAATGTGTCAGTGAGGAATCAAATGCTGAGTGTAGTGCACAGCTGTGGTTTCAGCACCCACAGTGTAATTGATCTTATGAAGTCTAATAATATTGATGTTTTCATATCAATTTGTCGGTTTCTTTCGGAAGCCAAGGTTGACATTTAGTCAGCTGTAAATTGCAGTTTTTAGTTACCGAGTCACTCAAATCGAAAGTCCCTTACCAATTTATTCCCAGTGTGCCAGACGGTTCATATCTTCGCTTTTTTACCCGTTACGGATCCGTTACTGATCCGTTGGCGGGAGAGATTCCCAAAAAAAAAGCGAATCGTTTTTTTTTTTGGAATTTCTCCCGCAAACGGATCAGTAACGGGTAAAAAAGCGAAGATATGAACCGTCTGGCACACTGGGTTGGTATCGTTAGATGTAAGCTAATAAATTTTATAACGTTTTTTGAAAAATATGAAAAAAAAAAACGATCGTTTTAAAACAGAAAATATCAATTAATTTTCTAAATTAATTTAAAAAAAAGAGATCGTAAAAAAGATAAAAAAAAGAAAAAAAAAATAGAAAAAAGATAAACAAAGATAATAAGAAATATTTGTATATTTATACTAAGATCATGTATGTAATCAATTTTGGAAGAATAGAGCATTTCATTTTAGCTCTGCGGAAATCTAATCAACTGCTGTATCCCTTATAAACTTGGTCTTACCTGTTTGGAACAGGTTATCGTTGCAGCCTTTGGAAAGGCATTTTGTTTATATGTCAACGCTAAGAGCTACAAAAAAAACGGCATGTTTGTGGTAGCTCTTTCTTAACGCGCATATGATGTTCGATATGAATGTCATATTATAAGAAGAAGAAGAAGATAGTTGTGTAAGCTCTTTTTTGATTTTTAAATAAATAAGAAATTCAGTAAAAGAAACTCCAATAAATGCAGAACTCAACATACATCAGTCAACTACATACAATTGATAAAATGAGCAGCGAACCATGGCCGGACGATGCGATGCTGTATCAACCATACGAAGCGGAACAGATCCTGATGCCGGAAAATGCCAGCTGTTTGGCTGTAAAAGCCTACCTGAAAATGTGCAATCTGCCAGTGGAAGTTCGCTCTTGTGCAAATGCAGAATTTATGTCTCCTGGTGGTAGGATGACAAAATTACCATTTTTGAGAGCTGGGGCATTTATAATTTCAGAATTTGAACCGATAGTAAACTTTATAGAGCAGAAAGGTGCGGCTATTGGTACTTGGCTGGATGATGATGAGAAGGCGGATATGCGAACATATGTTTCGTTGGTAGAAAATATTTTTACCATGGCTGAACTCTATATCAGCTTTATGAATAAACGTGTCTATGATGAAGTGACTGCACCGCGCAATGGCTGTGTTTTCCCCTGGCCTTTAAATTTGCTGCAAAATTACACCAAGCGACGTAATGCGTTGAGACTGCTTAAGGTGTATCAGTGGAATGATATGAACATTGATGATGTTATTGAAAAAGTAGAAAAATGCTGTGAAACATTATCGCTCAAACTTGAAGAAACCAACAAGACATTCTTCTATTCAGATCAGCCATGTGAATTGGATGCTATAGCATTTGGTCATTTATTTTCTATATTGACAACAAATCTACCAAACATAGCTTTGGCGCAGACAGTAAAGAAGTATACGAAACTTGTCGAATTCTGTATACGTGTAGAAGAGAGATACTTTAAGACGAGGTCAATTGAAAATTACTTCTAAATAGCTTATTGGTGTTTTTCCACTTAATTCTTTTATTTACAAGCAAAATTCAATGATTATATTGCGTTTATTAATTTTGGTTATTATAATATATATAATTTGTACACGCCAAACGATTCTATAATTTTGATGCAAATTTTAAGTTTTTTTCCTATTTTACGTTTAATGTACAAAATTATTGCTTATTTAAGGCATCTGAAAATAAATTTATTTTTCCGGCATTTATAAAAGCAAAAACGGCTTGAGCACTTCATGTAATGCATAAAAAAGCTTAGTTTATGTTGTAACCGTTTTTATGTACCGAGTAAAATTTTCCCACTAAATTGTTCCTCAGGAAGTCATGTTGAAAACTTATTGAGCAAAGTATAAAAAGAATCCTTCAATAGTAAATAAGATAAGTGATGGTTTCAATCATGTTCATGATGGAACAGTTTGAGTTAAATTCTCATCACATTTTGCTGTAAAACTTGAGCTTAAATTTAGGAACCGATTTTTGGAAATTGTTTTTGTGGCATTTTACATACTTATTTGAAAAGACAAATACCAAAAATGTAGCCAATCATTTGTGCAAAGCTATTTTAAATACTGAAATACTTTAGGCAATTCATTCAGTGATCGCCAAAAGCTGCGAACCGGCGTTAAACATTTATGCATCTGATTGGACCACTGATTGAAGAACACTGTATTAAAACATATAGAAACAATTTAATATATCACTTTTGTTCAGTATTCATTTTATAAATACAAGAAAAAATTAAAATATAGTTTCCTTAAATGTACGATCCTTTAATTCCTAGGGGAGCATAGGGCTTTATATAGATAACATAAATTAAACTTTAAATTTATCTTTATTCTTTTTTCAGCAAATAAAGGTGTCCATAAAATAAAAAGAATACCGCTTTTCCAATATGGTTATATGCATATAATATTGGTATTTAGTTCCCGTTATCATAAAAATAAATTTTGTATGTATGTACCTCAATTCCTTAATGCTAGAAAATTGTTTATAACTTATATGAGATTAATAAATATATATGTACGCGAAAAGAGTGTCATAAAAATAAAAGTCGAGACCCATTGATTACTTTACAGCGTTTGCATTTGAATGTATTCAATTTAATGTGCATCACTAAGAAATATATTGAAAATGGCCAAAGAAAAAGACTGCTTTCTGATATCATTTACTCGCTTAAAATGTATCTTAAAAAATTGATGTCTGATTTCTAATTGCATTGTTTTTTTGTGCCCTAGTAGTCTTTAATTTCTTACAATTAAATTAATATGGGACAAATTATTCATAAGAAATGCAAAATTAGTTGGTAAAAAAAGGTCTATAAATTTTGTTACCCAGCATAAAGAAATTTCTACAGGCCTGCTCCGGTATCCTTGGGGTTTCAATTACTTTTCGTTTCGAAAGCTTATTGATTAAAATGGTGAGCCCCACGACAAAAGCTATGGAATATCTCCTAAACGGTTACTTTTTAGTTAATATATTATTATTATTTGTTTTCATTAAAAACCTTTCGAAACTAGAAGTAATTGAAATCACACGGATCCCGGAACAGACCTGCTTAACTAATTTACTTTTTATCTTTAAATATCTTAAGCGTTCATTTTAGCTCAAACAATAAACATTGTAAACTAAAATTTTAATTCTTGTTTAGATGTAAGCAGTTGAAAATCAGTTATTCGATTCGTTTCGACTTCCATGCTAAGTCTATAAGTTTATATGAAAAATGTGGGATTTTAACTAACATCATTTCATATTTATGTATATCTGCAACAAGTCTCACCACTCGTTTTGCTGGACAGCTAAATAACTAACGAATTAAAATCTTCACGAAAATAATTATTACAAACTTTTTTATGAAAAATTGTTTGTTCTTTCCAATGGTAGTGGCCTCATTCAGCTAAGTTTTTTTATTTCACAAGATATGCACAAAAGTACTCTTAGCCATACAACTCATACTGAAAACGAAGAAATAAAATGAGCCACCAATAATTATTAATATTGTGTGCTCTCCTTGCTCCAGAATTATTGTTTTTTATCCTTTCAACTATGAAACCGGTTTGAAAGCAAAAAGGAAACAAAAACCAAAATTTGAAGCAGTCTGGTACATCCAGCTTTGTCTTATGTGTTCATCTAATTATCTAAAATGTTATATTGTTGGATGTAAGGACAAAATCGTGCGCAAGGTAAATAAATGGCATTAAAAATCAATATCAATGCAAAATTGCACTTTAGATATACATTAAAAAACGAAACAATTTTTATGATCATACTGATTTAAAATCCTTTCCGTGGAGCATAAAATACTTTCTTCAAATTATCTATTATCAAATAATAACATAAATAATATTGATTTAATTTTCATTTAAATATGTATTTAAGAATTAAATGCGTACATTAGGTTTTCAAAAGCTTTAAATAAGTATTAAATTTTCAAATGATGGTAATTTACTTCATGGCTACCGCTACTTGGTATTGCTGCTGTAGTTTTTGTACGTTCTCACGATGTTTTGTCATATCCTTTTCCATATTATCCAATGTGTCTGTTGAGCTCTTTAGCTCTTTCGATATGTACTCAATACGTTTACCAACATTCTGCCGGGAATCTTCAAGTTCTTGTTTTACCAGTACGGGACCATATAGTTTGAATACTTTATTTTCGGGACCCAACAAATTTAATTCATCTAGTACACATTTATTCTCGTTTAATTGACTTTCGAGCAGTGTTCGTTGTTTCACCAATTTTACGCAGGCTATAAAATGTAAGAAAGAAAATTATTTGGCCTAGTATAGAATGCAATGGTGCACTTACTTTTTTGCAGATTTTGATAGGCTTCTAATTCGGATTGCAGTTTTTTTACTAATGCAGCGCTATTTTTATCCATTTTGTTTCGAGTTTTGATGATATTAGTAACGTATTTATAATTAAAATCGCAGATGTCTTCACACGATTCCAAAACCACACTCGATGATTCGCAAAGGAATGTCAAAATGATGTATTATCAAAATGTCAGCTGACTGCGTTCAGACGATCGAATTAATAAAAAATTCAAAATTGATTTCACAACTCCGAAATCTAGTGCTTCCGAAATGGTACAACCGTTAAAAAAGCAGCAGAATCCGCGTAAAGTTCCGCACTTTGTATTTTTCCTCATGCATGAGATTATGCAAAAACGTGCACTTCTTGAAATTCTCTTTTGATTTCAGTGCCTTTTAAAAAATCATCCTTTGGTTTTTCAATAGAATCTTTTTATTTATTTATTTATTTATTTATGTAATTAAGTCTATGAATAAAAATTCTTACAGACTAGAGAAAGATTAATAAAATTTAATATAAAAAAGAATCACAATATATTATTTAAAGCAGTCTTTAAAGCATTTTTACTTATATCACTACCAATATTGATTTTAGAGCTAATATCATTAATATAGCTAATAGCTCTTGCTAAAGGAGCATTTAAGGCATAATTAGTGCGCATCATATCCAAATGAAAGGGAACATTAAAATTAATAAGACTAAGCAAATCTGGACAATCAACTGCCCCAGAAACAATATCATGAACAAATAACACAGAACAAATATTTCTTCTAATATCCAAGGTCTTCAAGCCCAGCAATAAACACCGAGAATTATACGGCGGCAATTCACCAACAAAATTTAATGATTTTATCGCAAACCTGGTAAAAGATTTTTGGACTCTTTCAAGCCTTAACTTATGCGATTGATAGCATGGACTCCAAATAATCGCAGCATATTCTAACCTAGACCTTACCAAACTAATAAACAACGATTTAAATGTATAAGGATCACTAAACGCAAGATTATTACGCTTAATAAACGCTTACATAGCATAAACTTTAGGCACAACATAGTCTAAATGAGAACGAAATGAAAAACTAGAGTCAAACACAACACCTAAGTCTTTAAACTCCGTTACGGACACAAGGACAGTACTCGAAATTTTATAAGACGAGGGAAGAAGGCTACTGGACTTGGAAAACGACATAGAAACACATTTACTTAGATTTAAAAATAAATTATTATTATTGCACCAAAAAAATAGCTTATCCAGATCACTCTGAAATAGAACGATGTCAGCAGGGTTATTAATTTTCATAAAAATTTTAAGGTCATCTGCATACAATAAACATTTACAGTGGTCAAATAGGGACACACCGGAGGATGCAAAAAACGTAGAAGACTTCATGCCATCAACGGCAACTACACAACGATGGTTGCACAGATACGAATTGAGCCACTTCAAAAACGTGGAATGAAAGCCTAGAGATTCACATTTTTTTATCAATAAGGCATGTGAAATCTTATCAAACGCCTTTGAAAAATCCGTATACACAACATCGACTTGACAACCACTAAGGAACGTAGCAATACAAAATTCACTAAACGAAATTAGTAATTGTTGATCTTCCCGGCACAATCCCATGCTGATAAGGAGAGATCATACTCTTCACAGCAAAAAAAAATCTTATCTTTGACAATAGACTCAAAGAGTTTTGAAATAACCGTTAGCTTAGAAATGGGTCTATAATTGGCAACATTGTTTTTACAACCCGACTTAAAAATGGAAGTAATATATGCAATTTTCCAAGCATCAAGAAATTTACCCTCAGCAAGAGATTTATTAAAAATTATTCGTAACGGATAGAGGATGTTAAAAGCAACATTTTTAATGAAAAAAGCACTAATGCCGTCAGAGTCAGCACTAATAGAGGTTTTTAGACCATTAATACCAACAAAAACATCATTTTCCGTTAAGTAGAGAGATCCAAAATTTAAAGATGAATCCTGACGATCCGGAACAAAAGATTGAGGACATGGATACTCAAAATTTGCCATAAAAAATCAAGCAAAAAGACTAACAATACCAGAGGCATCATTAGCAGTGGTATCACCAAAATACATAGATGACGGAATACTAGAACACCCTCTTTTTGAGTTTACATATCTCCAAAACGTTTTTGGGTCTGATTTAATACCTGTTTCAAATCCAAGGATATAAAGCTTATAAAGATAAGTATTGAGGAAATTAAATTCTCTCATGTAATGCCTATATTTATCAATATACGCACTAGAATTAGAAGCTAAATATTTTTTGTAAAATTTTGTTCTTAAATTTTTCAGTCTTTTTAAGCCCTTGGTATACCAATCTTTTTGCTGGATTTGCTTATTACAATCTGTAATTTTTTCCACTTTTCTCTGCCTCACAGTTTCTGTATGCATTTGCCTCTCATCCCGCCCAAAAGCAATTTTTACTTCATGACCTTTTAATATTTTGCGCCGCTCATACAAAATCTTATTAGATTCCTTACATTTTTGTATTATTTCATCTGCTTGTACTATGGCTAACGAACATTCCCTGCATATGAGGGCCTCAGGTTCATCAATCTTAATGTTAAAATAATATTAGATATTTATTTACGGCAGATAAGTTTAACTTTATTCTTACTCGAACTTAACAGATAGTCTGAGGGCAAATATTTTTTGTTCACAAGCAAGTACAAGGAAAAGTTGCTACACTTCTCATTCAGGCATACACGACAGAAAGAGGTCAACTCGTTCATTTTGTCGCGGCTCACCAATTTAAATCAGCAATTTCTCTTACCGTCTAATTTAAAAAATTTATATTTTTTGCAATTTTCCGATCATTCAATTTAGTAAAAAAAAAAAAACAACTCAAGTTCAGCTGTCAACCATGACAGAAAGTGAATTGGTGATGCTGATTAATTATGGGATTTTGAAAATCCTCCAGTTTTTGCTTTTTTTAAACGCGTTTTTAAAACATCAATCGCTTTTATTAAACGAAAATTTGTTCATTTTGAAAAATTCTATTGACTGTGAATTATGTTGCTTCTACTATGCCTTTGTATTTTTCAAAACAAATGATTGTCAAAGTGAAATTTCCCAATTTCAAAAGGCATGCGTGTTTCAATTTTCTACATTGTTCTATTATTTCATTCTGTATTCTGTCAAAGTGAAATTTCCCAATTTCAAATTTGGGAAATTTCATGCATGCTCAAAATACATGAGCATTTTTCACGCATGCGTTTACGTGCGTGATTCTGCACTTAAAATACATGCGCATTTTTTAAGCGCGTGAACGCATTTTTTTTGTATGAAGTTCATAGAACAATGTGGGAAATTGAAACACTCATGCCTTGCGTTTCACGCAAGTAGCTATAAAATTGATTTTCACGCAATGCATGAAATTTCCCAAATTAGAAATTGGGAAGTTTCACTTTGACCAAAGAACTATATTATAATATAGAACTATATTATAATATAGTTCTTTGCTTTGACAATCATTTGTTTCAAAAAATACAAAGGCACAGTAGAAGCAACTTTATTGACATTTGATAGAATTTTAAATAAATTACAAATTTTCGTTTAATAAAACCGATTGAAGTTTAAAAAACGCGATTCTAAAAAAAGAAAAAATTTGGAGGAATTCACCCAGAAGGTGAAAGTGCGTACTAATGAACCAATTTATTATCTACTAATAAAAATTTTTTCAGTCCATAGTCAAAAATCAGCAGCAAATGTCAACTCAATAGCTGCGCATGTATTTTACCTGCAGTATCACGCACGTAAACGCATGCGTAAAAAATGCTCATGTATTTTGAGCATAATACCCTATTCTCACTTGCATGGTTAACCAGCCTAAAATCAGAAAATCTTGATAATCACAAAATTACGTTCACACCTTTTACCTGGATGAGTCATCTATCATTTCAATGACACTTTTTTGGCGTTTACCAAATCACGACACTATTTTCACTTTTTTCAAATATATTTTTATAAATTTCGTTATTTAAATTTTTTTTTTTTAAAAAATTGAGACGAACACATATTTGATTTTAGCTTTAATTTGCTTTTTATTAAAAATGTTTTATTTGTTTACATTTTGCATTTGTTCAAAGAAAAGGAAATTTTCTAATTTCCCTGGTATTTTTTGAATTTGGAGATGCCACCTCCGATTTTTTGGGTTAAATGTACTAATTACAATCCGACCAGTTCCGTAATCCGTGTAATTTCAATTACTTTTAATTTCGAAGACTTGTTGATTACTTTTTACTTTCGATGTGGATGTGAAGCCTATTCAACGACTGTTCAAGGCGTTTAACTTTTCACAGTAGAAACGCAAACTTTTTAGCTGTCAGTTAAAAAATACACACAAGTAAACAAGATTTATGAATCAAAATGCTTTTTATTAAATTTATTAACTTTAATTGAGTTTCACTTTAACAACGGCTGCTGCAATGCACTTGAAATTATAAATGCTCGCAATTTTCTCTGTCAAAATAATGTATTAGGCGAGATGCCCAATTATGGGGTTTCCTCTGATTTGAGGGAATTTCAGAAAGTTTTTTTTCATGCTCAGTACATTTTATTGGGTTAATTAGATGTTCTATTGCAATTAAAGAAGTAAAATCAGGTGACATCCTGTTTTCGAACTATTCTTACTAACACCATGATATCATGAAATGTCAAATAATTCACACAAACACTGACTTCGAAAATGCCAATTTGCCGACTTTTTCTTTGTCATCGGAAAAAATATTTTTTTAGTTAGAGTTTTTTATTTCAGCAATATTTACAATATTACATTTACAATAAAAATAAGAATTACTCGCTAAAAAAGGGAAAAACTCTGGATCTTATACGTGTGTATTTTTTTTTTTCAATTTGATCTATAAAACAGCTTTAAAAAAGCAAAATTAATTGAAAAGTCGTAGCATAGTGCCGACTTTTCAAAAAGTTTCGCATTCCACTTTATACCCACTTTCACGTGAAAGTGGAATTGGGAACAGGGCGGTATATTTAAAAACTAGCTAATCTTTTCCATATAAATCGAAAAGCTTTTTATATGGAAAACTATCCTGGTTATTGCTTAATCAGCATTCATCTGGTTAACCAGGCAAGTGAGAATAGGGTATAAATCAAATATGTAAAGCTTAAAATTGTTTATAACAGCCATACCAAAATTGGAACGTTAACGTTTTTTACCGTTTCTGTTTGTGTGGCACGAAGGAAAAACTGCTTAAGTAGGTTTAAGGAAAATGAGTTTGAACTCAATTTTTTAATAGTTCTGGGCAAAATTATTTTTTCGTTTTAAAACATAATTAAGATATTAATAAGCACTAGCAAAACACTCAAAAAAAAAGGTACAAATGCACCCATAACTAATGGAAAATGGAGTTCAAACCTATTTTGCTCAAGTCAACTTTATAAGTTTTTCCTCGCTGCCACAGAATTGTATGAACGTGAAACTGACAGAGATGGTAAAAAACGCTGACTTCTGGCTAAGATAAAGAGATGAATATTGAAAAATTAATAAAACTCATTTTTATTGCAACATATATTTCGTGTACGGACTTAATTTTTACACAAAGTCGCATCCGTTGAAACCTTAGTCTAACGCTCCAATTATGTTATGGCGATAAGCATTGTTGAGTTGTTTATGCTCGTTCGTTCATTACTTTTTATGTTCCTATTATTTCTTGCATCAAAATAAAACCAAATATGCATTAATAAAAATCTATAAAAACCAGGAAAGTTTTTAGGAAATTTCCGCTTCTTTGCTTACACTAGTCAATTGATGCTAAAACTGCGGAAATATAGGTATGGTATGGTAGGTAGTGTATGAGACCCTATAGTTATCTTCTTCTTATTGTTTTGTTTTAGTCCTTTTGTTCTGCTTCTCGTTTCCACACCGCTTGACCAATGTAAAAATGTGTGGCCACTATGTTAAGATCCGATTAATATTCAGTGTAAAACGGCAACATTAACAGATCTACTTTGTGCTTAAAAATTAGAGACGGAAACCCTCCAAGAAAAATTTACGGTTCGTAAATTGCGTACCCAAAGCGAATCGCTTACGAACTGTGATTTCACTAACACATGCATACATTATGTAAATGTAAACGATGTTTTATTTGTCACTTTTAAATTTTCAAAACAATTAAAAAATCAAAAAAATAAATTCTCAAACAAAAACGGAAATTTTTAATAAGACCAGCACACAAGTCATAATTATGACTTAAGGAATAGAAACACACAGCCACACAATATGGTATTGATCAAAATACTCTTTCCGGATTCGCTCAAAGTCTTGAACTTGCAACTGGAAATGGTAAAGCTGATTCTGCAAGTTGGTATGGTGGTGCTGCACGCAAGGATACCGCCGGCCATGTTGCTGTTGGTGGCTTAGGTTGCTCTCTGATCAATCAAAAGGAAGTTTTAGCTTTTGCCGTTTTGCAACAAGCTGTTGGCTCAAGTGCTGCTACTAAGCGTGGAAACAACAACGGAAGCATTGGTAAGGCTGTGGCATCTGCAGCATGCTGCTGATGGTTCGGCAAACTTTGCTACACTTAATGCCAGTTACGCTGATACCTGTATCTTTGGTTTTATTGTGTCTGCGATGCAAAAAGCATTTATAATGTAATGAATTAAAAATGGAAATATATTTCAAAGTGTATGTATTAATTGGATTTCGTTTAGATTGTTGATGCTGCTTCTTGTGCTTCAAAATGTGGCAGTTTCCTCTGAAGATGTCAACCGTGGAAAAGCCTTAAAGCAGCCGTTTTAAATGCTTATGCACATTTAACACCGAAGACGTGTCTTTTGTGACATGTGCAATCTGGCCGTTCATCAAGACTGCTGTCGCTGTTGCTTACAGTCACCCAATTGGTGAGCCATCCATGTCACATGCGCCCAATAAGCTGGCTTGTATATGACTATGTTATGAATATTATCAAACTGTTAACTATGTCAATTAACTAAAATTAATTTCTTTTGTCAATAAATAATATAAATTGGAATCTTATTTTAACCACAAATTTTAAATGTATTAAATCAGTTCGTATGCGATACCATTTTAACGTATCAAAAACGAACCGCTCTGATGTTACAAAAACGTAACTATTTTGCGAGCTAAAAACGTAGTACCAATACATAGAAATTACTACGTTTTTTATTCTACTGTTCTTATTCTAACATTTACGTTTACGGTTCGCATTCGAATCGCCAAAGCGGTACGTTTACGAAGTCTTATATGAATAATAGACTTCGCCGGCGTTACGCTTTCGTGACGTTTTTCTTAGAGGGAAGTGCTTATACAAGTACTGAAAACTGTCATCCAAAACACAGCTACTATTTCCGATTTGGCAAATCAAATTTAAAATTTTTACCCAATTTGCTCAAGATAAAAGTTGATTTTTGATACAAGCCAATAAGAAAAATTTCATTAATTTTGTAATTAAATGGCAGCCCCTGAATTTTACAGGGTATTGCCATATAAACATTTCTATCATTGTTTGTCAGCGGCCATTATTGCCTTTTTGCAGCTGTCAAACTTAACAAAGCAAAAGATTCGGGTTTTTGTGAAAATTTCGCGCCGATACTCATATTACAAGAAGCCGAAGTTTTATAAATCAGAAAAGTTAAATAGAAAAAAATTGCTGAGGTTACAAAAATTTATCATAATAAATAATTCAAACCAAGTGAAAATTTGCTGAACTAACGCATCGTGTTTGCAGGTTTTTTTTCGAGCGTCGATTGGAAAAAATTCTCTGTCTCCGTTGCACCTCTAACCGAACGTTGCAAAACTAAAAGTGAATAATAAAAAAATGCCACCGCCAAAAAAACGTGAAAGACCTGAGTTAGAACCCAACAATAAACAAAACAATGGACACCAACAGGAGCAGGAACTCTTTTTGCAAGCCTTCGAAAGTGAGTTTTTTTTTGTGAGCTGCATTGTGATTAATTTGCAAATTGATTTTTTTTTCTTTATAAACTTTTACATTGCTATGGTTATGGAATTGATCTTTTTAATTTATGATGGACCACAACAGAACCCACACAAATCTACAGATTTCTACGTAATCGTCATGGTACTAGTGTAAGTTAAAATACAATTTTTATAAAAGCCAATTTGAATATTAAATAAGGCGGGGTGGGGTAGTGGCAGAAATTATGTGTGACATGTACAAAAAGTAGTCTTCCGTTTTCGTGCCATTAAGGGTTCTGATATATTTCATAAGGTTAAAGAAAAGGCACATCATATCCTCTCAGAGCATACGGACTCCACATAACAGCTCCACATAGTGCTTTCAATTATCTTCAGCAATTCCTTGATTCACTTATTCCTTGTTCCAGTGATCGTTTCCATGAAGTGTACGGACGCAGTGCATCAAAATATGATCTGTAGAAACTATACCTTGGCAAAACTGCCATGGCGAAACACCGCTGCTTTAAAGCAGGTGTTCATGGGAAAAGATTGTGTAATCCATACATGGTCGGACGAAAAGTTTTTTCCGCTTAAATATTATCATCAACATTTTGCAAAGCTAGAAATTTAGTATGGGTATTTCCATGTAAATGTGGACAAGGTATTGAAAAATTTTTCGTTTCTTTTCAACCTTCAACTATATCCAAACTAATGTTTAATTGAAGAAACATTATCATTTAGTGTCAAAATCAAGATTGGACATTGCAATTCGTTATTATCGCGTTTTTTAGTTAATGGGTGCATATCAGAAAAAGTAAAAACGGGCATAAAAATAAAACGGTACTTTTGCGAGGAAAGTTATGAATCTGGTGGTGACAGTAATAGTTGTGATGATAATATACCATCTGTATTTAAACCATAAATAATTTCAATTTTGATCTAGTTTTTGTTGCTGTGCATAAATGCCAGAAGTAGTCCTTTATTATTCTTGTATTTTGACCCAATTTTAATTTTTATACCTATGAACTTGAAAATGCCCTCTGTATTGGTCTAAAAAACGATAGTAACGCGAGTTACCAATTTTTTTGTAACGCGAGTTACCACATAATTTTTGCATTATTTTAAAAAATACCACTTAATATTGTTGTTTCTGATAAAGAGATACTTATTGATATCCTGCTGCCTTTATTTATGTCTAATGTAAAGAAATTTACCCACAAATTTCGCAGAAACTTGCGAAAGAAATTTACGCTCTGAACATGTTGTCCAAAAATGGTAACGCGAGTTACCAGCACTATTCACTATTTTACTGGTTAAATATTAAGTTATCACTGAAAATTTCAACTAATATGCAACAAGAACAAAGTATTTTGTTTATAAAGAATCCAATTTTATTAGTTAATCCAAAGGCTGAGCCTCAAAAGCTCCATTAAACTCTTAAAAAATGTTCTAATTGTAACGCGAGTTACCATGGAATTACCCGTATGATAAATTCTTGTCTAATCAGTGAAATGCCAATTAACTAGTAATAATTAAGCTATGCTCTTGGTATTTATGATAAAAGTTTTAAGGTTAAAACAATAAAAATGTATGAATATCAACAAAATCCGCCTAGGGACACCCCTACATCAAAGTTTATAAAAATTAAATCAGTCAAAAGGGACAATTTTTTTGGATTTGGAAGTATTTTTTAGGATTGGGGAGTACTTTTAGGATTGAGGAGTATTTTTCCGGATTGGAGAGTACAGAAGGATTTTGATTAAATCGGAAAAAATAACTCCGATCGGATCACTTTTTGGTTTCACTGCCTTTGTTTCTATATCTTATATCAGAATTTACGGCTAAGTATTATATGAGTCGCCCAGAAGCCAATGCGGTTAAGTTAATTTTTAATATTTTCTGATTTTTGTAAATTTTATAGTAGTAAAATAAATAACATTCTTCTTGGTTAGTAAAGGATTTGCTTGTCTCTTAATTTTTTCTTGGTTAAATTTTGTAATATAATTTCAATAGAGTTTTAAAAATAGGTTTTATTGAAAACACAGGTTTTCTAAATTTATGTTTTTTGGACTTAACCGCATTGGCTTCAGAACGTCCAGGTTGTAAGTTTACTTTAAAAGATACATACGCGAAAATAAAGAATGTTGGGAAAAAATCTTTACTCAAAAAGTTTTCGAAGTCGGCGATTCTATTAACAACAACTGAAATTCAATGAGCTACAAAGAATGTAAAAAAATTAATGAAAACTTTTGCAAGTCCAAAACCCGAACAAAAATGGAATATTAATTTTTGGAGACTTATTTTTTTATATTTGTAAGTAAATATTATTTTCACAAGCTTGCAAAAAACGACTTAAAATTTTATTAATTAAAAATGTTTTCTACTGAAATCAGAACCCTCCGAAAAACTCCGGGCCCGTGGGAACCGCAAACAAAATGGTAGTCTTCTGTCGTGAACTCTTACACTAAGATTAAGGTCGCTGAGATACTTATGTCTTCATGAGGGGGTGCGCTTGAAGGAAGCGATTGAATTATTTTATAAAAACAAAAGTCTGCGATGCCAAGCTTAATCGAATACCTGAGCTACATATAGAAATTTGGCAGAAATATTTTTCTCTTCAACAGTTTGCATAGTTCCATTAGACATTCGATGCATTTGCTCAATCATTCCAGGATTTTACCGAAGTGGTTCAGTATCATACAATTTTATCGTTTATATAGTAGCAGCTTTTCAAGTAGACATTTCTCAAATAGTTTATAATTGAATTAAATAAATGTAGAACGATTTTGACAACCAACAATTGAAGAAAGCTGTTATTATTGATTCTTTGATTGAGCGTAGTAAAAATTTTCCGTTAAAGAGTTGATGCTTGTACAATTTTGCTATTAACAAATAAATAATTAAATATTAAAAATAAAAATAAATCCTAAAATTATTCAAAATCTCCCTCAGCATATCAATACTATTTATATAAAATTGCTTATATGAAAACCCTATGTAACGATTTGGTGCAAAATATACCGAACCGATTTTAATAATTTTTTTTTAAAACGTTCTACTTGTGGTAAGGAACAGGATTGTATACTTATTTTTTTGGTTTTTATAAGATAAACCTTTTTTTTTTAGTATGAAGTTGTTGAAAAAAAAAATTCAATATTTGCATAAGAATTATCGTTTGCATTTCAGTCGCTATAGCTTGCCGCAACATGAGTTATGTGTTGTTGTTGTCTTTTCCGTCTCTTTCATTTATTGTTTTTTTTTTATTCTTGATGTTGTGTTGTTGATGAGAGCAAAAATGAGAGTGATTTCGTCAGTAATGCCAATTCAATATTTTCAATATTTTTGGACTTTTAAAGAAGTTTTACATGTTTTTCAATATTTTTCAATTCTTTTTGACTTATTTCGATAATTTGGATGTTTTTCGAAACACCAATTTGTTCGATGTACATATTTCACTATTTTTCGAAAATTTTGATTTTGTTTGGATATATTGGATGTTTTGTTTTTAGACTTTTACCAATTTCTTCAATGTGTTTCAATATTTTTCAAAACTTTTGGGCTTTTACCGATATATAGGATGTTTTTCGAAATTTTTGGACTTTAACCGATATTTTGGATGTTTTTCTATAAACTTGGACTTTACCGATATCTTCATTGTGTTTCAATATTTTCTTTTTTGGACCTTTTTCGATACATTGAATATTTTTCAATATATGTATTTGGACTTTCACCGATTTCTTCAATGTTTTCCAATCATTTTGGCCTTTAACCGATATGTAGGATGTTTTTCGACATTTTTGGACTTTTACCGATATTTTGTACGTTTTTCGAAAATTTTTTTTTTTTATTTCATTTTTTTTCGAAACTTTCGAACTTCTTTCGATATATGTATTGGATGTTTTTCGATATATGTATTTGAACTATTACCGATATATATTTTTTGATAAACTTGGACTTTATCCGATTTTTTCGATG
Source organism: Calliopum simillimum (assembly GCA_951812925.1). NCBI lineage: Eukaryota > Metazoa > Arthropoda > Insecta > Diptera > Lauxaniidae > Calliopum > Calliopum simillimum. The sequence goes on from OX638371.1 coordinate 36,754,545, forward strand.
TGTTTCAATGTTTTTCGAAACTTTTGGACCTTTTTGCGATATAATGAATCTTTTTCGCTTTATTTGGACTTTTACTGATTTTTATATATATAGTATTTATTGATTTGAATCGGTCGCATAGAAGAACTTAGTATTTAACATGCCACTTATTCATAATAATAACAATCAAGTATTATTATTATTATTTCTTCGATGTTTCCCAATACTTTTGGACTTTTGCCGATTTTAGGATGTTTTTCGAAATTTTTGGACATTTACCAATATTTTAGATGTTTTTCAATATTTTTCGAAACTTTTGGATTTTTACCGATTTTTTGGATGTTTTTCGTTATATTTGGACTTTTACCTATACTTTAGATATTCTTCTATACTTTTAGACTTTTGTCGATATTTTAGATCTTTTTCGATACATTTGGGCTCTTAGCGATTTCTTCGGTATATTTCGATACTTTTGGACATTGACCGATATTTTGAACGATTTCCATAAACTTGGACTCTTACCGATTTCTACAATGTATATTTTAATTTTTGCGATACTTTTGGAATTTAACCGATAAAATAAATATATCGGAGCATCTGTTTGTGGCACATTGTTTTAAAAAATAAAAAAAAGTTTTCGTTATTAGCTTTTTCGCGCAATCTGGCTTTTTATTAAAACCCGTGCAACGCCGGGTAAAAAACAGCTAGTATATATATAAAAAAAACATTTTACCACAGTCCGTACTTTCAGCACAGCTTTATGTATTATTGATTTATTTTTGACTAATTTTTGCAGCCCATATTCCTAAATCGTACACTCAGTTACATGAAAGATCGTATGTCCCGCAACAACAAGAAACGTTCATCATTTAAAGTCAACTCTATATTAGAAACAATTACTCACAAGTCTGAGACAGCGACTAACAATTATTTAAATATTGTTTTTCATGGTCTATTTGATAAAAGCGCCACCAGTGACCAATGGTGGAATGCAGGTGACGTTGTCTGCGTTGAAACTGCTCTTTACAAGATAACAAAGAGTAAGCGTAAGGATAGTACATCGGATTTTCAAGAAATATTGGTAGGTTTACGATTATTAAGTGAAATGTTATTAAAAATATTAAAATTTTTTCTTTACTATTTAGAGCAACACTGCTAATGTTATTTTTAATCCACACGACAAAATAAACAAGCTATCGGCTATCAGCATACCAGTGCAATCGATGAAACCATTTGGTGATCAACACACTATTTACAAATTGCTCTTTCGTATCAAAGTTTTGCCGAAATATGCAGCAAAAAGTTTACTAAATGGTGATGAAGAAGGTTTGCGAATTGTTATAATTTTTTTTACTAAATACATACAAAAAAAAAAATACATCAAAATTATAAAAAATTTAACAATCACTCAGAACAATTTGTTGAAAATTGTATGCATAATTCGGTTCTACAGCGTGGCGGCCAATAACTGGTACTAAAGTTAGGTTCAAAATAAAAGAATCCATGGTTGGTTTTAGTGAAAAAACATTATTTTTATTTGAAAACCAATTTTCATTACTTTTTATTCATTCATTTTCAACCTTTCACCCGTAATTCTTTTTGTCAGCCATAAACGCTTTAGGAATAATGCGCAAGAGACGCTCACGACTTAATCGGATATTTCGTTCCATATCTTTTGTAAGCGCCGCTTGAATTGATCTACCTGAAGATGTTTTATGTTCTTCATTTTGTTCGTCATGAAGCCCCAAACATAATAATATAGTGTATTCGAATCCGGGAAAGATGGTGGGCATTCATCTGACGAAATAAATTACGGAAGATCGGCTTCGCACCAGTAGTGAACAATTTTAACCTTGTACACTGGAGCTGAGTTTTGATAGAAGAAAATTCGTTAATTACCAAATAATGGCGTGGTGTATAGCAACAAATGCTTTTCAAAAACCTATTCCAATAGAGGTTGTTTTGATGCCTTTTTCAATAAAGAGAAGAGAAAGTTTGCTTTTTTTTATCTGAAATCGCCCCTCATACCATAACGGATGTTGACTTTCGATAGGCGTAAGAAAATAACGCCCAATGAAATAGCGCCGGAAAAAAAAACGAAATAATGCCCAAAAAATAAAATGACGTTATAACTCCAAAAACAAAAACGAAATAACGCCCAAAACTATGAAATAACGCCCAAAAACAAAAACGAAATAACGTTCAATTTATTTTCATATAATATTGGGCTATAATCATTTTGGAAATAACGCCCGAAATTTCGGCTTTATTTCGTTTATTTCGTTTATTTTGTTTTTAAGCGGTATTTCGTTTTTAATTTTAAACGAAATCACGCCCAAAAAAAAAAAAAAAAACACCCAATTCTTTTTTCATACAAATTTTCGGCATTAGGAAACATTGGAAATATTAGCCTTGTTTCTTTTGACGCGTATATACAATTGTGGATAAGTGAGTCGCACAATAAAACTCTAAGGAACTTTTTTATGGGAGTCACGTTCTCTACAAAAACTTTTCATTTTATTTTTAAAAAAATTTATCTTTTTAAAGTTATTCTATAAAAACTGGTTAAGCAGCGATAAACGGCATAAAATCACTTTTTTTTAAATAACTTCTAAATAATTTTTTTTTTTTTTACAAAAGATTAAAATTATTTGTAGAGCATGTGGTTCTCAATGAAGAAGACCCTTGGACTTTTTATCGTACGACTCACCGTTCATAAGTTATCGCAATTTGAAAATTACCACAATTGTATATACGCGTCAAAAGAAACAGGGCTATTTTTTAAAAATAAAACAAAATAACCCTAAATAAAACGAAACAAAGTACAAATTTTTGGGCGTTATTTCCAAAATGATTATCGCCCAAATTTATATAAAAATAATTTGGGCGTTGTTTCGTTTTTACTTTGGGCTTTATTACATCATTTTATTTTTTGGGCGTCATTTCGTTTATTTTTAAAAAATATTTCCAAATTTTTTGGCGTTATTTCCAAAATGATTATCGCTCAAATTTATATGAAAATAGTTCTAGTTCTATAGTTTTTTGTTTTTGGGCGTTATTCCCTAACGCTGTTTTGATAACGCTCAACTGTCTTTTCTTCTTTCTCATCCTTGTTTGGCGCTCTGTAAGGACATGACACGCTTTTCTTGAATGCATTCATCTGCTGGCGATCTTTCTTGCCGACAAAGCAATTTCTTTTATACTTTTACTCAGAATGCCATTATACACATAACATGAAGCTAGTGCTGTAATATTAAGATTACTTTAAGAATCTTGTTGTACTAGCTAATCGCATAAATAAACCAAATCAAATCAAAAGCAAAATTTCAAAGTATTCGTTCGTACACTTTTTTAACCATTTCTGGAGTTATGGATTTTTTCCGACCGGTTTTTTTCGCAATTTTAAAGCTTACAGTTTTCTTAAATAGCGCTATAGTACGCAACACAAACATTTTGTTGTCTTTAAGATTTTTAACTAGTTTACGATCTTACTGGACTTTGCACCTTTCAAATGGTAATTCACTAAAAGCTCTTGTTTAGAGTAAATGCTTCTCAAAATGTTTACTTTACAGATTTATTTGTCAAACCATTCTAATAATTACAGAACGTTACATTAAAGCAGTGCTGCAAACCGTTTTTGAAACGAACCGGTTTTAGAACCGAACCATCGCCATTTTTGTACCTTTAACCGAACCGTTTTAATTTTGGAAGCGCCTAACCGAACCGAAAACCACACTACAAAAATGGTTCGGTTCAAAACTTAAAATCCCTTAAGCAGTTTTTGAAAATTATACATTAAATTTTGCAAAGAAAAAATTTAATTTTAATTGAAATGCATGGTATTCACAAAAGCTAAAAGTATAAAAACTTGCATGGCTGAGTCTTAAGTTCTCTGCTGCATAGAGAAAACGTGTGTTTTGGCTGCCGTTTATTTGGACCCCATATATTAGTTTTGCTGACAGATTTCGAAAAAGATTTGATTTGATTCTATTAATTACAGAACGTTACATTAAAGCAGTGCTGCAAACCGTTTTTGAAACGAACCGGTTTTAGAACCGAACCATCGCCTTTTTTGTACCTTTAACCGAACCGTTTTAATTTTGGAAGCTCCTAACCGAACCGAAAACCACACTACAAAAATGGTTCGGTTTAAAACTAAAAATCCCTTAACCCTTCAACTGTTTATGTCGAGTATACTCGTCAGAGCGAAATGAAAATTTTTCGCATTATGTCGAGTATTCTCGTCGTGAAGATAAAAAAAATCGCATTCGTATTATTATTAAACGAATCAACTGTAATTTTTTTTTCCTGAAAAAGGGCAAATAAAGATCTTTTAAAAAATGTACATTTTAGAATATTCGTTAGTCTGGCAACCTTATTTATTTTAATTCACAATAGCTGAAATAACAAATTCTGGGGAAATACCGTTACAAAACGTTTTTATGTGATATTTTTTTATCAATGAAATAAATTTTGTTTGTTAACAACGAATAAAAATATATATATTTTTTAAAAACCAACACGCAACTTTTGATCATAATTGCCTACTTTTATAGGCAGAAACATTTTACTCTGTTTATGTCGAGTATACTCGTCTTCGATGAAAAATAACTAAGCAGACAGAAAAAGTTGTTCGAAACAAAATTAAACAGTTAAAGGGTTAAGCAGTTTTTGAAAATTATGCATTAAATTTTGCAAAGAAAAAATGTTGTTTTAATTGAAATGCATGGTATTCACAAAAGCTAAAAGTATAAAAACTTGCATGGCTGAGTCTTAAGTTCTCTGTAGCATAGAGAAAAAGTGTGTTTTGGCTGCCGTTTATTTGGACCCCATTATATCAGTTTTGCTGACAGATTTCGAGAAAGATTTGGGAAGAAAGCATTTGTTTAATGTTCTTACGTTAAAGTCAAAATTCTTTGAAATAAGAACTTTGGAGGAACGTCCTGTATTTCAAGAAAGCTCCGTTGACAAACTCAAGTCTATACCTACTGCAGATATGGACAAAAAAAAACCAAATAAAAAATAAAACAAATAAAAAATCAATTCACAATACATACATGTGTATAAACAATCTGTGCAAATGTGGTTAAATATGATATTTCCGATGTTTTTCATAAACGAGTTTTTTGTTTTAATTGAAATGCATGGTATTCACAAAAGCTAAAAGTATAAAAACTTGCATGGCTGAGTCTTAAGTTCTCTGTAGCATAGAGAAAAAGTGTGTTTTGGCTGCCGTTTATTTGGACCCCATTATATCAGTTTTGCTGACAGATTTCGAGAAAGATTTGGGAAGAAAGCATTTGTTTAATGTTCTTACGTTAAAGTCAAAATTCTTTGAAATAAGAACTTTGGAGGAACGTCCTGTATTTCAAGAAAACTCCGTTGACAAACTCAAGTCCATACCTACTGCAGATATGGACAAAAAAAAAACCAAATAAAAAATCAAATCACAATACATACATGTGTATAAACAATCTGTGCAAATGTGGTAAAATATGATATTTCCGATGTTTTTCATAAACGAGTTTTTCTTGATCTAAGCAGCACTCAGCAAAATCTAGAAGCTGGGAAAATCCTATATCTCTACGCCCTCTGGTTCTCAAGACAAAATACATAACAAAATATTATTTGTCAGATTAGTATAATTTTTCCTATGAAATTCTTTTTTTTTTTTTTAATTATTAAATTGGCTGGCGGAAAAAATTTTCTCAAAGTGCCAGGGTGAATTCTTGATTGAAGGAAAGGTTGTGAAAAAAAAGTCAAAAAGACAATTTATAAAAGATCAATAATCTTAGTTTATTTAATAAAATCAATTAATGAAGTATAAAAATTTAGATTCTTAGAATTTAAAATTTGAAAAAGATTGTTATATTGTAAGAAAATATTATATTTAGCACGAATTATAGAAAATTTGGTACAATGAAAGATTAAGTGATGTGAGTGAATTTTCAATTGTATTACAATGATCGCAATTTGAATTAATAGCGTTAATTAGATTAAGGTATTTTTTATCATAGGTGTGTCTAGATAATAGTCTATTGATGACTTTTATTTCACAGGAATCAAGAGCAGACCTAGTATACCATGGTTTATTGGGAATAGAATTAAAAATACTATAAAAAAAGGTACCTTTTGATCTGGAAATTTGAACAAATTCAGAATTCCATTCCTCTCTTAGAGAATAAGCAATTATTTTGATAGCATCTTTAGCAGTAAAACTTGAATCTATAGGTGCGCCATTTAAAATAGCTTCTTTGGCCATATAGTCAACACGTTCATTGAAAAAAACTCCGACATGACTAGGCACCCAACAAAAATGTACATTGCAAATACTTGAATTATCAATTTTGTTTAGAATTTCAGAGACAATATAACTGTCAGAATTGTTTTTTTTTTTTTTTGTAAAAGAAAACAAGCATTAAGACTATCAGTAAAAATAACAATATTGTCAAAATTATCCTCAGAAGCAATTTCAATGGCTTTTTTAATAGCAATTAGTTCACCTGTTAGTGATGATAATTTGGAGTTCACTTGAAAAAGAAAGTAGTGATTCGAGAAGACGTTATAAATGGCACAGCCAGTTTTATTATTTAAAATAGAAGCATCAGAAGCAAATGCAAAAAAAAAATTATTTTCTTTATAAAAACTTAATTTTTCTAAAAAAAAAGGATTTATAAACTACATGTGAAGTTTCTGATTTCTTTGAGTTAAATTTTTTAATAAAAAATTTGCATTTATTTGAAGAAATGATTGAATTAAAATGAGTATGTAGATTAATAAAGATATTTCTGAATTTTTCAAAGACAAAAGAATAACTGGATTCAACGTGGTGTTCTGAAATAAGTTTAAAAAAAGAAGGATTATGTAAAGAGATTTTAATAATTTCTTTGGAAGTTAAGAAAACTGCACGTAGATGCGGGGGAAGTTCATTAGCAAGTATGTTAATGATGTGGACTGGAGTAGAAGGAGTTAAACCAAGACATCTCCTTAATGACGAATTTTGAAAAGTACAAACTTCATTATTTATTTATTTAGGTGCATGAGCTGAGGATGTTCTAGCATATTCAATTTTGCTTCTAACAAAACTTTTATAAAAATTTAAACCTACTTTAGGATTTAAGCCTCCTTTGATTGAAGTTAGTATTTTAAATAAGTAAGATGATTTTTGAGATTCTTTAATAACAGTTTCATAATGATCCTTTATACATAAACTATCTGAAATAGTTCTGCCAAGAAACTTAAAAGATCTAACTTGATTGATACTTTGTTGATTGAATGTTAAATTAATCCTTTTTTGCTACCTTTAGCAAAGTACAAAGATTTAGTTTTTTCAATATTAAAAGAGAGATTAAGGGATTTACAAATGTTGAAAAAGTCGAAAACCTTTACAGTCAAATTTTGGACTGATAAATCAAAGTTATTAGAAAAGGATTAAATGATAAAGTCATCGGCAAATTGAAAGATCAATGTATTTTCATCTTCTAATGAATGTAAAGATGATGTATATAAGTTAAAAAGAATAGGACTAAGACAACTACCTTGTGGTAAACCGTTAAAAACTTGCACTTTCTCATCGCCCAAGCATAAAGTCCTGTCATGTAGAAAATTTATAATCCAATTTCCTATTTCATTTGGAGTTTGAATTTGAAACAGAATTTTTTGAAGAACGGAAATATTAACACAGTCATAGGCACTGTTGATGTCTAAAGTGCACATTACAATTTTATGATTAAGTGATTTTAAATAAGCAACCCGGTGTAGTAATTCATTAATACATAAGTAAGAGGAGAGATGTTTTCTATAAGCAAAAATACGAGTAGGAAGAATTTTGTTTGATTCAATAAATGAGGAAAGTTTATCTTTAACCATTAAATTAATAGTTTTAATAAGTACAGAAATTAATGAAATTGGGCGAAAATTCCTAAAATTTTCAAGATCTCTAGATTTTTTGGGAATTGGAACAATTTTAATCATTCTCCAAGAGTTTTTGATTAAACATTTGGAGAAGTGATCATTTATTGCTAGAAGTAATGAATTTTTGGCATTTTGAGATAATGATTTAATCATTGAATAAGTGATTCGATCTAATCCACCAGCTGAAGTAATGAATTTTTGGCATTTTGAGATAATGATTTAATCATTGAATAAGTGATTCGATCTAATCCACCAGCTGACGAATGCGTTTTGTTTGAAAGTACATTATTCAGATCTATCATGTTGAAAGAGATTTTAATACAATATTAGTACACGGGATTTTTTGAAAGTTTAAATAGAAATTAGATGGAACTTGAGATTTAAGGAAATTTAAGTAATTTAAATTATTGACAGAATTCCAATTAGACTGACCAGAAGAATAAGAGCCTTTAACATTGTTAATAAATTTCCAAGCATCTTTAGTGTTAGGATATTTATTTAGATCATCTAACCTTTGTTTATAACTATCAGATTTAGCTTTTTTAACAGCTTCTTCCCATACAGAACGGGAGTTCAAAAAAGATTCTAAGTTAAAAGGAGAAGGAAAACTGCTTGCTTTTTTCCTAGCAGCAACCATCAACCGAAAAAGTTTAGATGGATGATCATTCCACCAATATTTAGGTTTGAACTTTGAATTTTTAATTTGCACAGTAGCTTTAAAGATTTCATTTGAGGGGGTTAGAAGCAAAGGGGTACAAGTGACAAATTACGAAAAATTGAGTTAAGTATTAGAATAGGTAGTGGGAACTTTGCTTTATTTATGAAACAAACATTACCTAAGCTTTTGAGTTTCTACACCTCTATAGAGCCCCATTAAGGTAAGCCAGTTCACAAAATTATAGTGTTGCTTTAAAACAAAATTCAAAAAAATTTTTTTCTAGTAAATAAGAAGCAAAGTTAGTGCAGCGTAACATTTAACATAGGTTAAGAAAAAATTAAATACCTCAATTTTAAGAATCCTTGAAAAATTCCCTTTTTAAGGTATTTTTTAAAAATTTTCTAGAGGTCTGTTTTTAAAAGTAATTAGTACTTTAGTGAAAGTCTACCGCACTTTTACCCCTTTGCTTCTAAACGAGTTTAAAATATTGAATAAAATATTTTCGTTTTGAAATGAAAAGTAACGAGTGCAGTAAAATACTTATAACTTTTAAAAGCGGACCTCTATAAAAATTTTAAAAAATACCTTTAACAGAGAACGTTTTAAGGATTCTAAGAGTTATGGTACTTAGTTTTTTCTTTTGCTATGTTAGTTGCTACACGGTGCTAACTTTACTCCATTTTTACTACAAAAAAAAAATTTGAGTAAAAGGGTGTAGGCTTTCACTGAAATACTAATAACTTTAAAAGAGAGACTCATAGAAAAAATTGAAAAAAACATTAGATGGAGCATACTTTAAATGTTATTTGACGCGCAATATTTTATTTTTTAACTCACTCTGCAATTTATGAAGCAACGTTAACTATAACTATATTTTACTCAAAATTTACTTTTTGTTACATGTACCCCTTTGCTTCTAACCCCCTCATTTGTTATAGAGGATTCAATTGAATCAAAGTTGTTTTCAAAGTCTAAAACCGCTAAACTAGAAAATAATTTTTTTTTTTTTGAAAGACATTTTTGAGATCGAATAGTATTTTGAAAAGAGAGAATAATCGGAAAATGATGGCTACCTTTTAGCCAAACGGAAGTAGTTTCGCAAATAATATTAAAGCCACAATTTGAAAAAGTTAAATCTCGAACAGTACCATAATTATTTTGAATATTTTGTTTAAAGGTATAATTACCATTATTTAGGCAAAATAAATTAGTATTGGTAATTTGATTAAAAAGATGTTTACCTTTAGACGAATCTAAGTAATCACCCCAAATACGCAAACGTGCGTTAAAATCACCAGCAAGTATTATATTTTCAAATGGTTCAATAAAATTAAGTAGATTTGACAATTCATTATCAAAAGACATAAGGGGCCTTATAAAGAATTTCTCTGGAAAATCACATTACCTGTGTCGACACAAGCACAAGTTATTTGCTTTTGCTTTTTTTAACGAAGTGAGGGTTAGGCCACTGTTGCTCTGATAGCCTCAAATTTGAGTTAAATTTACTTTAATAATACCTCATATTTGTTTTGCAAAACTTAGTTTATTTTATGAAGCTTTTAATTCTAAAAAGGAATATGTAATTAAAAATGTGTTGCTCGGATCTAATTTTGGGAATATAACAATCGGAACATACGAATAAAGCATTAAGAAAAATCGGTAAATGTTGGAAACCCTTAAATTGATATCAAAAAGATTGGTGTATGAAAGGTTAAAAAAAGTTTTAAAAAATTAGAGAAAAGGTTCTCACTTCAAATATCACAATATTCCCTCTCAAATTATTGGCGAACCTTACATTCCAGTGAATTTTGCACATCCAGGAAAAAAATTTTGTGATTGCATAGAAAAAAAATTATCGAGAATCTTTATAAACGACAAGACCCATAATGCCAAGATATGATACCGATAAGGTGATAATACTGCAGTTCCATACATACTTGCGTTTTTACATATTTTTGGACTGTGGACTTTGGACTAATCGTTTTTTAACATTTTTATAGTATCATTTTTTTTTTTTTTGTAATATGTACCATCTTATATTTCTGTATTTCAGAATTGCCCAGCAAACGCAGTAAACCAAACCCCAAAATATTAGGCTGTGAATTAATTGTGTTCGAAAAAAACTTTGGTTGCATTCCAGAAGGCGACTATGAAGCTGCATTACCAGAGCTTTCTTCGAGTAGCATAAAATCCTTTTCCCCAAAAAAGCGAACATGGGAGACATTACCTGATAACTATATACCCATATCACTAAAATTCGATGTGTTTAGTCAATGTCCTACATTAAATTTTCGTCTGACTTGGTCTCCTAGTGATATACCAACCACAATTGACATCAAAGAACTAAGCCATTATGGGTGCTTTTCCGATATTTTGCAACATGCTACCAGTAATGGTGATGCTGATGCTATCAATTGTAATGCTGAACATAATTCCAATGCCGCGGAAAATCAAATCAATCACAATAACAATTGTATCAAAGCAAATAATAGTACAGGGGGGATTGGTGGCGCTCTTGCTACATCTACTTCCGTTGCCGGGAAGGATGAAAAAATACAAATTGTATATAACTTTCTATACAGCAATAATACACGTCAACAAACAGAATACACCCAGGAGGTGGTCTGTCCCTGGTGTACACTGGACTGTTTACGACTATATGCGCTACTGAAACATTTAAAATTATGTCATGCACGTTTCAATTTTACATATCAACCCGCTGGAAATGGTGCTCGCATTGATGTTACTATTAATGATTCCTATGATGGGTCATATGCTGGTTCTCCCTATGATTTGGCTGGACCATCGGGATGTTCGTTTGCACGCACTTGTGGACCGGTGCGACGCACCAGCGTCACAAATTTATTAGTTTGTCGACCGCGGCGCCAAAAGACCTGTTTGGATGAGTTCTTAGTATTGGATGAGGATGATTTATCCAATCAGCGGCCTTACATAACTGGACATAATAGGTAAGTAAATAATTTCCTTATAAATATGGTCTAGTGGCATAACATGTGAAACATTAAAGCTGGCAGTGTGTGGGCTCTATTCTCAACGCTTGCAAAGAAAAAGTACTAGCGTCATCTTGCATTACATCAAATTGATGACATAAATGTAATAGCGCATACTTTCTGTACGATAACGCCTCTGATCGTAGCTAGACTTCAGCTTCTTTCATATATATATGCCCTAATTTAGTGAAGATGCCTACCTTTGACTAAATTAATCCCTATTCCCAAAAATTATATCGTACCTAGTCAGCAAAAACGCTTTTGCTGGCGATTCTAATGTTCATAACTCGTAATTAGTTGTTTCATGCTTGCCATATATGTAACTTCTATGTGTCGAGTTGATTTTACTGACTTAATTAAGTGAATAACTCTACTGCGCATCTTCTATGTGTTGGTCCAAAGATGAAGCATTTCGTAGTTGCGGGAAAAGTTTCTGCACGAACAAATTATGCTACGGACAGGTGATACAAATGTTTGGTCATTCGGTCAGAGAGTGAAGAATCAGGCCGCATCGACTTCGCTAATTATCTTAAATAACGATCACTGTGAAATTTTCTAATCAATTTGGAAGTCTTTTTTTGCGTCTTTTGGACATTCAGAACCCCATCATAAATTTGCCTGGAAACTCCTTTATCGTGAATATACTCCTTCACGAGAGGGAATCTGGAAAATTTTATGAATGGAAACTCCCTTTCTAACAGGGTAACTTTTTGTTCCAACATCTTTGGCATTTTGCAGAAAAAATCGCTATGCAGCCGTGATTTTTTCCAATATCGTTGCAACATTTTGAATATCGTTGACATTTTCTTCCATTTTCCACTGGATTTTGACAACTTACTTAAAAAAAACGATGAATAAAGTCAAGCAATAGCATCTGATTAAAAGTGAATCATTTTGTGAAAATTAAGTTCAAATATAAGTGCTTTGATTTTTTGATTAAAAACGCTTTTTTTTAATAGTTTTAGCGGATTTTGAAAATGAAAAACATATAAACATCTAAATTTCATTAAAAATAATCAAAACAATAAAAAATAACAAAATTCGCCTACAAGTTCGACAAAATAAATTTCCAAACCTTACCAAAAAAAAAAAAGGGCCCCAGTGAAAAGTAGTTTTAATGGGCTTTAGGAAATAACTCCCAAAAAAAAAAAAACAAAATAACGCCCAAAATAAAAAAAAGACGTAATAACGCCCAAAGTAAAAAACGAAATAACGCCCAAAATAAAAAACGAAATAACGCCCAAAAAAAAACAAAATAACGCCCAAATTATTTTCATATAAATTTGGACTATAATCATTTTGGAAATTACGCCCAAAAATTTGGGCTTTATTTCGTTTTTTTGGGCCTTATTTCGTTTTATTTTTAAAAAATGAAATCACGCCCAAAAAAAAAACCAAATAAAACCCAATTTTTTGGGCGTTATTTCCAAAATGATTATAGCCCAAATTTATATGAAAATAATTTGAGCAGCCAAAGGAAATAACGCCCCAAAAAAAAAAACGAAATAACGCCCAAAAAATAAAACGACGTAATAACGCCCAAAAAATAAAACGACGTAATAACGCCCAAAATAAAAAACGAAATAACGCCCAAAAAAACAACATAACGCCCAAATTTTTTTCATATAAATTTGGGCGATAATCATTTTGGTAATAACGCCCAAAAATTTGGGCTTTATTTCGTTTTTTTTTGGGCGTTATTTCCTTTTTTTTAAACGAAATAACGCCCAAAAAAACACGAAATAATGCCCAAAAATAAAATGACGTAATAAATAACACCCAAAATAAAAAACGAAATAACGCCCAAAAAATATGAAATAACGCCCAAAAACAAAAACGAAATAACGCCCAAATTATTTTCATATAAATTTTGGCGATAATCATTTTGGAAACAACGCCCAAAAATTTGGGCTTTATTTTGTTTTTTGGGCGTTATTTCGTTTTATTTTTAAAAAACGAAATAACGCCCAAATTATTTTCATACAAACAAATTTTGGGCGTTATTTCCAAAATGATTATCGCCCAAATTTATATGAAAATAATTTGCGCGTTATTTCGTTTTTGATTTTGGACGTTATTACGTCATTTTATTTTTTGGGCGTTATTACGTCATTTTATTTTTTGGGCGTTATTTCGTTTTAAAAAAAGGAAATAACGCCAAAAAAACGAAACAAAGCCCAAAAAAAAAGTAACGCCCAAATTATTTTCATATAAATTGGGGCGATAATCATTTTGGAAATAACGCTCAAAAATTTGGGCAGTTTTATCCATTTTTAGTTTAGAAAAAACTCAAATTATTTTAATTACTTTTTAATAATTGAAAAAATAGTTAAAATCACGACTTTTTTGCGTTATAAGAACCGTAAATAATTTTTACCCAAAACATTTTTGTTTGTTTTGAAGTATCCTCTGTCACACTGCATCAACAAAAATTCAATAGCAAACCTTGTAAAAATTAGGTTTTGGTCAGAAAAGTGTAATTTTTTAATCATAGTGCAGTGGATGGATATCAAAAAGATTGGTGTCATATTAAATAAGCTATAATATTGCCGTCAAATAGTTTTTAATTTGTCTTACATAATTTGTTCGCGCTTCAAATTCTTTCCCATATTATTGTCGATATTGCCGCCCAAGAATAAATTCTTCGGAATGTTTATTCATGATAAGGCACAATAAGTACTCAATTCAGCTGTTCTGATTCGAAACAGATATTTTTACGGGCGAATTTTACAATGTCAATTTTTTACCGGGTGAAAAAGATTTTCGGAGGGAAAAACAACAACACCCTGTAATTCTGTATTTGTATGTATCATTAACTGCTAGGGTCAATGCTGTAATTGATTAACTAATTTAAAGCTAACCTGAGGCCAAGGGCGTACACAAGGGGGGACAAGGGGGGAAGCTGCCCCCCTAGCTCTAGCCTTAGAGTTACAAATATATCACATTCATTCATTTTTACAGTAGTTTTTACAACTTTTCATATTAAAGCCAAATAAAACACGATTTTTTGGACAATAGTTTATACAAATACACTTTTTTTATCTTTACTATAGATTCGGTGCAAAAGGTAAAAGGTAGCGTAAAAACATCATGTTATTTTTCGAATAAAAATTTTTTGTTTATGCTCTCGTTCTCTTTGCTCATACGATTTTCTCAGAGAAATTAATTTTTTCGTAGCTTGCAATGTTTATACTTTTAATATTGCTCACAATCAAGTGGAAATTATTGCTATTTTGCTACTTTGCAAGTCTAAATGCTCCGAATCGTGAACACGGCTTATACTATTTATTTATTTAATTGCAAACAATTTGATAGTAAAATCGGATGATATTTGAAAAAATTATTAAGGTTTCACTGCAGTAGGACTATTCGTTTTTTTATCGAAAAAATAAACAGGTACAAAAAAATGTTTTTTGCTCATAACTTTTTTTTCTTCTCAGAATGGATACCCAAAGCTGCTTAAAACTAAAGACTATGTTTTTGCAAAAAATGCTGCGTTAAAAAATTCAAAATTTTTTGTGCGGTAGTAGGGGAGACTGGGGCACATTTGACACTAAATTTTCAAAGACCTGTATCTTTGAAAATTATTACACGATCTCAATACTCTTTACTGTTTCTGAAACATTGATTATTTAAGATGAAAACCAAGAAAAAAAAATTTTGAAAAAACTGCACTAAGAGTCCTTTTTTAAATTTTATCAAAAAATGTCATTTTGTTAAATGTGCCCCAGGTACGGGGCACATTTGACATTGCAAGGGGCACATTTGACACTCACAAAAATAACACAGAAACATTAAACAAAACATTCATACATATATTTTTTTCATATAAATACATCCCAGTAGCAATGGGTAATAGCTAGCATAAGAGTTGGTAATAGCAAAAGTGAGGGTCTAACCTATTACCGCATCGCTGAATTTTAACACAGCGATGTCATTGAAAACTCAGATGTGAACAACTCGCATACAAGGGTGTAGGAGTGTATCAGCTCTTACCTATTCATATGCCAACTCCTATGACCTATTCACCTCTTACCTAATCATATGCCAACTCCTATGACCTATTCACCTCTTACCTATTCATATTACTGTGAAGAACAAAAATTACATAACTAATTGAATATTTTTAAAAATTTATTTTTGATTGCAATTTTACGTCTTTCGCCACAAAGATTCATCATATTGATGTAACTATAATTATTTTTATTTTACTAAATTAATTATAATTGAAAAATTGCAAGTTGAAAAACTTTTGTGTTTGATCTGGGCCGGAGTTGAACCGAGGACCTCACGGTTGCTACAACTTTCAATCGCAGTGCCAGTCGCTAGACCACTGCTCCATCCTCGCGCTCTTGCGAAGCTGACTTATTGACTTATTTTGTTTTTGCTAGTGAGCTATTACCAACTCGCTTACGTTTTTCATAACTAGAGCAAAAGTAAACAAAAAAAAATCGCAGCAATAATTGTCTTATTACCAACTCGCTGAAATATTCAGAACTTAAACAATCATCCTCGTCTCTTGCCCCGCAAGTTATTACCAACTCAATTGCCATTTTCAGTATTGAATTCAATTGCTAGTGGGATATTATAAGTACCTATGTATGTACTAACGAAGACTTATTTTATATATTAGTGTGAGAAGTCGATGTCAAATACGTATTTAGTGCGTGAACGTGAAGTTGAGGCTGGATTTGTTGGAGTTGGTAATTTAAACTCAATTACACTCTCTAAAGTCAGGCAAACATCTTCCACTTCCGGTTTTATAAAAACCCAATTTAATGGTGAAACTCTTCTCAAATAACTGATCTTGTATCAAGTAAAGCTAATTACTTATACAATATCTCCCACATAAAAAATGGGTTTTTGGATTTTTTGCCAAATTTCCCAAGGACAATATATAAGTATAAAGTACAATTTCCAACAACACCCCTAATGAGAACATCAACATAAAATGTTAGGTAAGAGCCAGTTTGATGCAAATTTCTTTGGTCTGGATTTTGGGTAACACCATCGTCAAGATATCTGCAGCGCTTTTACATGATGACGGGGAATACTTCCAGTCAATTTGATAATTATTAAAAACTTCGCATACATGATGAACTTTGATGTCAGTATGTTTTCTTCGGGAATTCATCCATCCAGATTTTCAAATTAAAATAAGTGGTGGAGGTCCTGGAAAGCACCTATTCAAAAATCTTGAATTGTAGATAAAACAAAGGTAACAAATTATATTAAATCAAATGAAATGGATTCTGTGTCGCAAGTCGGAGTTTCTCTCTGGTTTCCGATATAAGAAATAGCGAATTTAATTTTTTTTCATCGCCATCGCGTCTGTTCGTCTTCATTTTATAATGGTTTACCATATCTTTAAAAGATAACACTAGAAAATCTTCTAAAATACACAAACACATATGTCTGGACGAACGTCAAATGTGCCCCTTAGACAGAAGTCAAATGTGCCCCAATATCTCTTGAAGAATTAAAAATATTTTAAAATTTAAACTATTTGACCTTGATAAAAAACACTTTTATTCTATCAATTGTAAAGGTTAGTGCTACCAAATTTTCATACTTACTTATAAAAAACAATACAACTTTATTTGCAAAACCCTTACGAACAAGATGTCGAAAATTACAAAAAAATACACAAAAAGTTAAAAAAGCGTATTAGCGCGGGAGAAGTTGAAAGAGAACTACCAAAGTTCATTGCGTTGCTTCCACTCTAATTAGTTATGTTTCTGCATTTCAGGTTTTTGGTTCGAAAGGCGTGTTCACACCGAAAATGGCAAAGTCAAATGTGCCCCGGTGTCAAATGTACCCCAGCTTATCCTATAGATAATATCCGGTTCCAAAAGTCTATTTTTTTATGTTTTTCAATTACGTGGTCGGAAAAGCATTCGTTTACTCAAAAGGAAGGCTATTACGAATAAAATGTATCAGGCTTAAAATTAGGGCTGTGCAATGAGCTGATCGAACCTGTTCGAGTTTTCGCCACACACAACGAACAAGATCGATCAGCTCAGCTCAACTCAGCTCAACTCAGTTCGTAAGTTCGTAAGTTTTGAGCTGATCGGTTGATCGATCAGCGAATTCGTTGTGAGCTGATCGTTTGTTTGTTGAGCGCGTTAGTTGTGAGTTTTCTCGTTTGTTTGGTTACGTTCAGCGTGTTCGATATGCGTTGAATATGATTGCAAGTTGCAATCAGCGTTGCAAAAAATGTGTAAGAATTGGGATAAGTTTAAGGTTTAATATTATACACGAATATTAAACAAATATTTTGCATAGTTGTTTTTTGTTTGAACTTCGGCTCTTCGCTGTACACAGCAGAAGCAACTTTCATTATTGCCACATGTTTTTTTTTTTTTGGAAAATTTGCTTAAACCATTCATTTCAAAAAAAAAAAAATGTAATTTTAGCCTTTAACCGCTTAGATAAACTTTAAAAAAATCCAACATAGTTTTTTTAGAGTTGCCACCTGTTTCTTTTAATAAAATCAAAATTTTCTATCAATAAATTGCTTAAATCATCATTTTCTCTCTATAAATTGACATCTTGGGTTCAAAAACGTTTTTCAGACGTTTTTTTAGAAAATTGCATTTCATTGTCAACATTCTTTATTGAAAGTTATAGAATCGACCCAAAAACCCATAGTAAATTTTTTGGGGTTGCCACCTGGTTTTTTTAATAAAATCAAAATTTTCTTGGAATAAAATGCAAAAATCATCATTTGCTCTCTATAAATTGACATCTTGGGTCCAAAAATAACGAAAGAAAAATTTAAGGTTGCCATATTAAGGTTGCATGACTTTTTTTTTCGCAAAATCGCATTTGGTTGTTAACTTTTTTTATTGTTTTTGGACCCAAGATGTCAATTTATAGAGAAAACAATTATGATTTTAGCAATTTATTGAAAAAAAATATTGATTTTATTAAAAAAACGAGGTGGCAACCCCAAAAAAATTGGCGTTAGGAAATAACGTCCAAGGAAATTAATGTGGGTTTTTGGGTCGATTCTATATTTTTCAATAAAGAAAGTTGAAAAAGAAATGCAATTTTCCATAAAAACGTCTGGCAACCCTGATATGGCAACCCTAAATTTTTGTTTCATCGTTTATAGAGAGAAAATGATGATTTTAGCAATTTATTGAAAGAAAATTTTGATGTTATTAAAAAAACCAGGTGGCAGCCCCAAAAAATTTACGTTGGGTTTTTGGGTCGATTCTATAACTTTCAATAAAGAAAGTTGACAAAGAAATGCAATTTTCCAAAAAAACGTCTTTGGACCCTGATATGGCAACCCCAAATTTTTGTTTCGTCGGTTTTGGACCCAAGATGTCAATTTATAGAGAGAAAATTATGATTTTAGCAATTTATTGATAGAAAGTTTTGATTTTATTACAAAGAACAGGTGGCAACCCTAAAAAAATGAACTTTTTCATTCAAAATCATTTGTCAAAACGTCTTAGTTTTATTTTCAATTTTATTAAGTTCACAATTTCAAATTAAGAGCAAAAAAACAACCATGCAAAATATTTGTTTAATATTCGTGTATAATATTAAACCTTAAGTATTATTTCTACGCAATTCTTACAACGCTGATTGCAATCATATACATCGCATAACGAACACGCTGAACGTAACCAAACAAACGAGAAAACTCATAACTTACTAGCTCAACAAACAAACGATCAGCTCACAACGAATTCGATGATCGATCAAGCGATCAGCTCAAAACTCACGAACTTACGAACTGAGTTGAGCTGAGTTGAGCTGAGCTAAACGAACTCAGTTCGGTACTGAAATTGTGTGAAAAGCTCATGAGTTTTGAGTTTGATCGAACTAGTTCGGCTCGTTGCACAGCCCTACTTAAAATGCTTAAAATCGTTCAAAGTATCAAAGCATTTTATACATTTTTTCAGACCTTTTTTAACTTTTCAAAAAAAAATATTTCCAAAAACTCTAAAAAAGTTCACACGTGTACTTTGTACGATTTTAAGCATTTTAAACATCATACAATTTTTTGCTTCATAAAAATCGACCCAGTTTATTCTACCCGTTTATTTTTCCTATAAAAAATCAAAATGGTCTTACTTCACTGAAACCTTAATAACTTTTTAAAATATGATCTTTAGTAAATTTGTACTTAAAATATTTAAAGTTAAATACACTTATAAATAAAAATATAAAAAATATTGCAAAATTGTAAAAAATTACTATGAAAATGAACTTTTTGCTCAGCTTTAATTTTTAACTTTAGCTCATCCAATTTGAATAGGATTTTAGTTATTGATACATTTAAAAGAAGCGTAAGGATTTTTCTTTAAAATAGTGTATACAAAAATTCGATCAAAATTGGGTTTCTCGAAATATTTTTTTATAAAATTAGAGCTACAACCTCAAAAATCGAAAGTGTCGATTAAATCTAGAACGGCTCCTCGGAAAAAAAAAATAATGCGTTTTTTGGAGTCAGCGACCTCAAATTAGTTTAGAAAATATGGTTGGCAAAATCTTACACACACAAATTAATTATTTTTTATATAGTGCGATATGTATTTAAAAGATAACATACCTAAGCAAATTTCTAAGTACCTTCATAAGTTATTATGAACATTTTTTATTTAATATTTTACACCAAAATATACAGCTCTTACATTGAAATTTCTCAAAAAAAAAAAAAAAAGGTTCGTAAAATTTGAGTTTGGCCCCCCCTAGATGAAATCCTGCGTACGCCCTTGCCTGAGGCCCTACTAAGGCCAATATTATTATCATTAAAGAATATATAAATAATTTTTTAAAAAATATTGCTACTTCTTAGACTTTATCACCACACTGAAACTTGTCTGCCAGTCCATCCCAAAGAACTTGACATCGACTCAGAAGGTGAAAGCGATCCTTTGTGGTTACGACAGAAAACTATACAAATGATCGATGAGTTTTCCGACGTCAACGAAGGCGAAAAAGAGCTAATGAAATTATGGAATTTGCATGTTATGAAACATGGTTATGTAGGCGATTGTCAGTTGCCATTGGCGTGTGAAATGTTTTTAGATGCAAATGGTCATGAGATAATACGAAAGAATCTATATCGTAATTTTATACTGCATATGTGCTCGCTCTTTGATTATGGACTTGTTTCACCAGAATCAGTATATAAAACAGTACAGAAACTACAAGGAATGTTAAGCAAATATCCAGAAGGCCAACAAATGATGTCAGAACAACGTGAAAGCCAATTAAAGTATTGGTTAGACATTGGTATACATAAGCAAGATGAACAAAAGCTTAAAACACCACTAAAACAACCACAATTAGCTACTGGGCTAGGAATCATAAATGCAGTTGCGGATATCAAAGCTATGCATCCACCAGCTAAGCGTGTGGCAGCATTGCCAATTAAACGGGCAGGCATTAGCCCATGCGGTGGTATTAATAGCGATAAAACATCAAATGTCAGTGGTGTGAGCAACTCCGGAAAAGTTACAATTCAAGAGGATATCAGTCGTCCTGAAAGAAATGGTGTAAAAAAAACGGCTGGAATCCCTGCCAATGATAAAGAAAAAAGTAGTGAAAACAAAGTTGCCGATAGTATTGCAGGAGGTAAAAGTCAAGAAACTGCTGAAGATGGGTCATCTACATCGAAACTAAGTGTAAAACGTAGATTATCCACTATTAAAGGTAAATATTTGGTGTAAAAATGGTACTATCATTATTTCATGGCATACTACATATGGCGAATTCATCAATTTCTTCATAACTGCCCTTGGTAATCATAATTTAATGATTTTAATTAATTACTTTTTTTTGGGTCGCTTGTAAATATTCATTTTATACGTTTAGTGGTCATTGCTCATTATCAATTCATGCATAACTGACTCACATTGAAGTGCATTGGACAACAGAACATCCAGCCACTGTTTAATTTTCATTCACAAGGAAACTTAACATACAAATATTCTTTAAGTTTGATAAACTTTTATAAATTTTTCTTAATACAAGGAAAAATTGTTCTGTTTGTATTTTTTTTTTTTTTCCATTTCCCAGTTCCAGCAGCTAATGAACAGCCTATGCCTGCTACAGATGTTGTACAAGCAGAGGATAATAAAAACTAATTTGTAATGTTAAGTGTGTGGAATTGTTAAAATCATTATACAATTTTTTTTTTTAATGTGATTTTATCCCATCAATTAAATTATGACGGGTAATTGTAAATTAAATTTACAAGTGCATAATCAAACAATGTAAGACAACCAATAGATGCCCATTAAAATAAGAAAGGTTTAATACTTTTTCGGTCATAGGAAGAAACAGCTAAGAAATGTGTGCAGAGCTAAGTTTTTTGAAGTGGGAGCAGTAGAAACCAACTTGGTAACCTACATTTTTTTTTTGTTTAACTTGGAAGTGTATTTGATCAGGATTATTGCCTTATAGTTATTTTTTTTTTAAATCTCATTTATTAAAAGTAATATATATCAGATAATGTACGTTTCTTTTTAGAATTTCTTATTTCTTTGTGGCTCATAGTTGGATTTTTAAAATTAAGAACACTGTAGCTTGTAAACTAATAAGAATATCATCAAATTTTTAGCTTAAGCTGAAATGGTCATGGTTATTTATTGTCCATAGTAAGTAAAAGAAAATGCAAAAAAATTTACTCCGGTACGCTCAAGGCAGGAAAAACCCGATTGAGAAGCAGAAGTTAGGTCACAGCTTATTTGATATAACACATCGGTTGATAAGTCTGTAGTCGGACACACAAATAGTGCGACAAATACAAAATTATTTTTGGTAAATACTATCTTTCAAAAAGTAGCTTTAAAAATTTGATGATTATCCGACGTTTTTTTTTTTTTTTAAAGTTACAATGGTTTTTTGAAACAATGCCAGTCTATTTGTCCAAAATTGGAAAAATTGTAAAACTTAAAAAAAATCCCGAATTTTATTACATAAAAATTATTCATGCGAAAGTTACTTTCAAAGTGGGTGTCACGTTTACTGTACCCCTTCATGGAAATCGGGTCCAAAAAAGGGTAAAATCTTTCAATGGTAAAATCGCGTCAAACAAAGTTTTTAATTCAGCTGACGAATGATTTGTTGTTCATAAAATCAAAGTAAATCCAAAATTTTGGTTTAAAAACCAGTGTGGAAACAGTCCTTGACGAGCCCTAGATCACAACTTGAAACCTCAATTAGCACTTTACAAGCAAAAAAACCAGCAGAATATACATATGAGGACGCACGAAATTGTTTTGATCTTTTTTACTAAATACATCGCTTAGTACTATCCTTCGTCTTCAAAACAAGCTATTGATTAGTCTTGCATGATTTGTCTTTAAAAAGTTATGAACTTTTTAAAATGATACCTGAAAGTTAAAAATCGTATGTTGATTTTCATATGATTTTTCGCTCCATGGTATCATTTTTAAAGAGTCATTACTTGTTATAGAAATAACAATCCAAGAACAAATCAAAGCTTATTTTGAAGACAAAGGATAGTACTAAGCGACCCATTTAGTAAAAAAGAGCAAACCAATTTCGTGCGTCCTCTATATGACCTGTGAAATCGTGTTTTTGAATTTTAAGGTTGACATATCTCAAAAACCGGATTCGGATTCAGCACCAACAAATAAATCGAAAATTATTAGTTTTTTTTTTTTCAAAAATACCGTTTTTCGACCTATTGGGGGCACCCACTTGCGATTTAAATAACTATTGAATTTTGTTGGTAACACCATAAGGTATTGTGTAAGCAATGAAAATCAGGGTTCCCGCAAACTATAAATTAAACTCAGTTGCGGAGAACCGTGAAACGTACTACAAAAAAAATCATTTGAAAGTTTCTTATGAGCAAATATTTATATTTTAGTATACAACTTTATAGATTTTGATACATCCAGCGTATAAGTTGGTAACTCAAGTTACCAACTTTTTACGGGAAAGCGTTTTTCAAAATCTGCGCATTCGGTTCCATCTTGTGTCAAATTTTGGTACCTCTAGCTTGAAATGTTAAGGGCTGGGAGCTATTTTTGTAGTCACAACCTAAAATTATTTTATATAGGTTTTCATACAAAAAAAAAAAAAATACAAAAATGATCATAACTAAAAACTACGATGTTCGAGTTACCAACTTATACGTTGGAAGTATCGATATATGAGATAATAATCCTAATCAAAAACTCTTCAAAGTTCGACAAAAAAAAAAAAAAATTAAGGTGAGTAAGTTGGTTTTTACTATTCCCATTGCAAAAAACTTGAATTTGCAGTAATCATATGTATTTATATCTAAAGCTGTTTTTTCTTGTGACCACAGTTGTGTTAAGTTAACAAATTTTGTATAACATTTTTTTTTTTAACTTAACTTTACAGATGCAAATACCAAACGAAATAGTAGCAGCAACTCAACAAATACTTCCAATATTGGCGGCAGCAATAACTCAACGCGTTCATCCTCAAATCTCAATTCATTAAAGAATGAACAACAACCCACACTGCCAAAACGTCTGGTTACACGACGACAATCAATAGCAGCTTCGTCAGCTGCTAGCCAAATAAATGAAAAGAATGGTAAAAGTTTGCATTCGTTGCGCACCCGTCTCTCGGTACCACTGACCAAAGCGGACAAGCGTTGAGTAATTAGTAACCAGACAAAATATATTTAAACTTTCTCATCGTTTGTTTACAAATGTAAAATTTTATGACTATTTCTTGTTTTACTTTGTTTATTGTTTGCGCGATTTTATTTTAAATAAACCTAGAAGACCAGTTAACAACAAATGGTGGCTTAAACTATGAAAAACATATAGAACAAAGAAAAGTTAAAAACTACAGCCATCTGCATTGCATAGTTTTGGACACTTTTTTCTTCAAACATTCAGAATTGCTTAAAAATGCACACAATTTAATGATTAATTTATCTATAAGAACATAAACAAAATATCTTTAGTTCTTGTTTTTTTTTACTATTTTGCGAAGGCATATTTTAAAATTACAAACAAAGTGATTTCTTTTATAAATATATTGGCGCAAACTTCAATTTAACATACGTTTTATTGCATATGCATTTAAACTAAATTGTAATATCTAGTACATAAAAAACGGAAAATTTACAACACACATTAAAACGGACAAATTAAAACATGAAACAACATGAAATATTTGTAAATTTATTTTTTGACGTAACTGCCGTGCAAAATGCAAATATATATATATGTATTAAAAATATGAAAATGGCAAAAAATAATGCAAAAAAACATTTCAATATGTAAGGCTAAATAAAACTATTTTTCAATAACCGACTTATAAAAATTCTTTTTTTTTTTAAATGGTATTTAAAATATACATACATACCCTGTGGAAAGAATGTTGATAAATCAAAATTAAACCTTGAACTTTTTAAAGTTTTTTTTTTTTTTTTTGTAAGCTTACATATCGTCGGGTTAAAACTACAACTAGACATCTACATTTCAATTGTTTTGAGAAAAACACTTTTAAAGTTTTTTGAAATTCGTTTTTTGTATGAAATTTTGAAGTTTTCTGCTTTGTATTTTTTACTAGGTGTACAAATATGAAACCGGTAATGACATCTAGCGGTCGATAGCCGTATATGTATGAGCTTCCGAACCGTACCAAATGTCTTAATTGTTCATTCTGTCATCTGTCAACAATATTCAGTTCACAATTTGTAAAGTTTCATACAACAACGCATTTTTTTCATTCGTAAAGATGTCGAATTTTGTGCCTGAAAACTCTCATTTGCGGGAAGCATTGATTTTCTGTTTCCATTTAAAAAACAGAAAAGGTTTTCTCCATCGAAACATTACTGGCGATGAAAAGTGGATTTATTTCAACAATCCCAAACGAAAAAAATCATATTTGAGCCCCGGCCAACGACCCAAATCAACGCCAAGACCAAATCGCTTCGGCCGAAAGACAATGCTGTGTATTTTCTGGGATCAGCGTGGTGTTATTTGGTATGAGCTACTAAAACCAGGTGAAACAGTTACTGGTGCACGCTACCATCAACAATTGATCGCTTTGAACCGTGCTATACGTCAGAAGAGGCCCGAATTTCAACTTCGCCATGACAAAATTGTATTCCAAGATGACAACGCATCGCCACATCGAGCAGCGGTCAATAAAAACAACTGGGAGCCCCTGCCCCACCCGCCGTACTCACCGGACCTGGCGCCGTCCGATTACTATTTGTTTTCATCGATGGGACACGCAATCAACGATTCGCACTTCAATTCTTACGAGGAAGTGCAAAAATGGCTCGATGAATGGATAGCCTCAAAAAACGAAAAATTTTTTTGGCGAGGAATCCATAAATTGCCTGAAAGATGGGAAAGATGTGTAGCTACGAGGGGAATTACTTTGAAGATTAAAGCCCAAACTCCAATAGCGCGTCGGCAGTGGCAGTGGCAGTTTTCGAAGCAGTATTTTACTGCCAGTATTTGCTCTCACTGTCGATGTATCCACAATAGCGCGTCAGCAGTGGCACTAGCAGTGTTTGAATATAAACAGTTTTCGCGAACAAACTCATTATTTTATCTTTTAATTTTATCGCACAACTCACAATATAAATTTTAAAATGCCACAAACTAAAAAATTTTAACAAATGACATGTTTTTTTCTCAAAATTTTTAAGTTCGAAAAATTCGAAAATATTCAAATGAGAGGCAGTGGCAGTGAATTTAGAAATAGAGAAAAATTGCACAGCGCTGTGTACTGCCGCTGCTGTATTGTAGTTACTTTCATATAAAGTAGAGCGTTCTAAAATGACAACTGTTTTCGAACACTGCCACTGCCACTGACGACGCGCTATTGGAGTTTGGGCTTAAATTTGGAACCATTTTCGCAAAATAAACGTGTTTTTTTTAAATAAAAATTACCGGTTTCATATTTGTACACCTAGTATATCAAATGGGATGGACCCTACATTTCAAAAAACTGACTGGACTGGGGCGTAGAGCCGTTGTTTCTTCATGTTTCTGTATACTTAACTCAAAACATCAAAAAATGTAGATGTCTAGTTGTAGTTTTAACCCGACGATATGAATGTAAGTCAAACTACAATTTATTAAATTCTAAGCACATTATTTTTAAAAAACTTTCACTTTTTAAAATAAAAGTAAAAGTAAACTTAACAAGTGAGAAGGCGCGCTATTAGCATTTTGCTCACGCAAAACTTTATTGCCATTGTTTTTTAACTTAACCATACTATAACGACGCAAACTCCTCAGTACCTTCCCAACTTTTTATCCTCTCTCTTCTTTGTTTCTACGTAGCGAAGTTTTTGTCTTATGGCGCGGCATTTTACTCATTGCACGCCTTCTCGCGTAGGTTACTTGATTATAAATTTATCGTTTTTTTTTTTTATGTTTATATGCACTAAAAATACATTGCTTATAATTTTTTACAAATATCAGCACAAAATTCTAAGATAAATGATCATAAGACATTCAAATTTGTGTGAGGCTAGAATAGTACGATTCTAATGAAGAATTGATATAAGATCCTGACGATAGAAAGCAAAAACGTAAAACCAACACCAAAAGCGACTGCTCAGATATCGCTAGCATTCACGAAACAAAAACAGATCAATCTTCAGCAGAAACGACAAATGCCGGGCAGATGTAGTACGTCCCAGAAGGAAAAATAAGGTCATAAAATAAGCTTGTACTTTGTATATGGAATTACTCTGCACCGAGCGCGTTACATTGTGTGCAGTATGAGAGACACACGTCTCAGGATCTTTTAAAGGAATGAATTTTTCCAATTTTTATTGTGATTTTTTTTATGATTTTTTTTCTTAAAGTCAGCCAAAAGTAAAGGCCAAAGTTTATAAGGTTTTTTCTTTATGAATAAAACTTATTTTTTATTACTTTCTTATTATTCAACACTTCTAATACTAAATATTTGCCTTCGAGTTTAATTAAAACAAAATGTGCTTTTTTTAATTGCAAATTTTTTTTTTGTTCGCGGATTGTTTTTGTATCTAAAACGAGCTAAAAGTAATATGATAAAAGCCCATACCTGGGCGATTTTAGAAACTAAAACGCCTAGGGAAATATTTTTATTTTCATTTTAATCGTTTAATGATTATAAAAACTGCCATCATCCACCAAGCAAACAATGATAAAGTTAATTTTCATTCAATTTTCTTGGAGAAACCGGGATCTTCCTTCGGTTCTGAAGAGCACTTGCGACCCTCAGAGTGCTCTGGCTTTGAAGATATATACCGAAAGATGCTTAGGGTAGAAACTGGAAAATTTTGAACCTTGTAGAACAACGTTCATTTTATTGGCCTAATGGAGCACATTAAGAATGTTCTAACATTTTTTGTTTGGTGTTTTACGATATATAAGCTATAACATAACAAAATTTCTGCTTTGTAACTTCTCGATTAATTTTCAATGAATTTTTGCGTCTTTAAGGATATATATCCTGATAACGCAACCAGAACAAACATTTTGTAAATGGTTTCCGCACAGCTGTCAATACTAAAAATCTCAGCTTTGTAAAAATACCGATAGTCGCAGGATTCAATAGCTCTCCGGCTATTATATACAATAATTAGATAAATATATCATGAATAAATATTCTCGAGAATTTTTCTCAGACAGCAATTAAGACTGCAAGCCAGTCTTTAATACAAATATTAAGCGAGCCCTTCTGAACAGAAGTACCAACATTTACTCCAGGTCGATTTAGTATCGCATTTACACCTAGAATTTAAGCACCCGTAACAATGGTATTCTCGTTGATATATTTGAGTCAATTTTACTTTAGTGACACCTCATATTTCTTCTTTAAACCTAGTTTAGTTGTATAGAAAGCTTTTATAACACAAGAACACTAATTTTATTGAAATTGACATTTTCCCTGATTGAGACAGTAAGCCCGAGGAGAAGAGACGTAGAGCTATACCCATCACGAAACCCCGATTGTGAGTCATCTATAAGGAAGTATCTATCAGTATATTATAGTATATGTTTTTTAATAATATTCTCAACAGCTTTAGAAAAAGCTGCTTAAATACTACTTAATAGGTCTTAAGTAACACTGTTCGACAATTTCGAACTTTTTTTAAAACACATTAGAAAATCCAAAAAATTCTTAAAGTATATGTTAAAAAAAATACCCGTTTCTCGTGGTTTTTCTCCAGCACGTCACTATTTTTTTAATCGATTTTTGAAGTTTTTTTATCCACTGTACATGAAAAAACCAAAAATACCGCATTCTTGTGTTAAATGGATGAATTTAACTATATGATCCTAACATCTGAGGTGTATCATGTGTTCACCCAAAACAGGGAAATATTGAGTCAGTATGTACTACAGAAATATTCGCTATAAAATTTCACTACTAGTTTCTAAACACGTAAAGGTCGAACTATGAGCCCGAAACCAAAAAAATCGTTTAAATCAATTAGGACTTTTCACATTGCTTATTAATTACATCCCTGACGCGCTTACCTTAGGTTTTAAGAATTTTTCGTCGTTGGTAACTCTAAGTGAATTTTTTTGTAGGATATTCTTGCAAAATGTTTTAACCCATTGTGGCTCAGTTTTAGAAAAAGGGGTCAAAAAGACCCTTAAAAACAGGATATAATAGGTTAATGTATTCAAGGAAAATGATCCTTGTGTTATTTCGTTATGATCTTGTGAGAACGAGTTTTGTCCAAAATGTAGTTTTACAGTGGGGTGAAATTTGGAAAATATTAATTGTTAGAACTGCTTACTGATTTTAACGATTTTTTTGCTCTCGGGATAAAATGTAGCTTTTTTAGTGTTCAGCAACTAGTAATGAAATTGAATAGCAAATATTTCTGTAGTACATACTGACTCAATATTCCCATGTTTTATGTGTCATTTTTGTACCTTTTTAAAAAAAGGGCAAAAATGGCCCACATGTGCGGGTTGTACAGGGTTAAAATTTTGTACAAAAATACTCCCCACAATATCCTGTATAAGTTTGCTGAACACATGATACACCTCAGATGTAAGGATCATATAGTTAAATTCATGGATTTAACACAAGAATGCGGTATTTTTATTTTTTTCATGTACAGTGGATAAAAATACTTGAAAAATCGATAAAAAAAAATGTGACGTGCTGGGGAAAAACCACGAGACACGGGTATTTTTTTTTTTTTTACGTTTTTTAAGTTGTGATAACTATTTATAAAATGAAACAGATGATTTTGTATATACGCAATGAATGAATTTTTGTGGCAAGTTATATTAACCAATTGCGTTAGATTTTACTTTTAGAATTGCCTCTTCTAGGTCTTTATATCCCACATTTCTGAAAAAAGCAACTATCACTATTTCGATGGGCATTAAAATTTAAAACGTCTAAGTAAATCGGAGTGTGATGATTAAGGAAGTGCTTATTAATTTAGTCAGTATCCATTTCTTCAGTCTGCGTAGGCGAATCCCAAAAACCCATTACTTCTAAAGGTGTTTATTTATTTGCATTTAAAGCTACTAAAAAGAGAAGTGCCGGCAGACCTTTTCGCTTTACGGATAACTGACTCCACACGATTGCGGTGCTTACAAAAGATTTTCCAATTAGTTGTGCTTTTATCATGCAAATACGCTTTAAAGCTAGGTTGTGTAATGACATTGCTATTTTTATTTTATGTTTTATTTGAAAAAAAATAAAAAAAAAATCTATCGGCCATTCCACGGGGATGGACGGGACATTTCGTAGAGTGTAATCGACCTAGTCGACTGGCGGTTGGAACACGGACCATTTACTGCAGCGGCCGCACGTGATTTGTGCCGATGCTAGCAGTTCGGTGAGGATGTTGGCTGGGTTCGCTGCTGCAGGAATGGTACCTCCGCCTACAAATTTAATTCACGTGCGTAACAAGCATCAGTGAAATCGGAACTATAGGTATACCCTGGTTTGTAAATTTAATATAGCAAAAACAAAAAAAATTTGACCGCTAGTGCACTACACCTCACAGGGACAAGATGGAGATGCCCTGTGCCCCGACTTAACCCACCCTACCGTGTGGACATGGGGCTGATTTTTTTGGTCCACCCAAATCTTATGCCTACACCCTACACGGACCTAAGTTAAATTAAATTATTTTTCCATTATATTTTTTTTTTTCCTTATCTTTTTTATTTATTTATAATTCTTCATTTTTTTTTTTTTTTCTTTTAATTTTTAATTATTTTAACTTATTTTTAGGTTTAATTTTAAATTATTTTTGTTTCGTTTAAATTTTGTTTTGTTTTCCTTTTGGTTTCGTTTTATTTTTAATATTTTATATATATTATGGGGCGCCCTTACAAAATGGTAGTGTCAAAAGAAAAATATATATTTTTGTTTTTAAATTTTTAAAATTGATTTTTAAATTTAAATTAAATTTTTATATATTTTTTTTTTTTTGTTTGTTTATATGCCAAGTGTTTAAGATTTATTTGTGCATATATATATATACCATTATGGTGGTTTTCTTTTTAACTATGTTTGGAGTTTTATACAAATATTAATGTTAATGGTATAATAATAATAGTAATTTATCTTTATAATTTACCTCGAAAATGTACAAAGTGCCTAATTGAATTTTTAATTCATATGAAATTACCTTTAGTAATAAAAATTTTATTTATTGTTCTTGCTTCAATGCATATCTCATACTAAGCATTTTCAGTGGTTTTATTGCTAATTTAAATAGTTAATTTAAAAGTTTAAAAAAAATAGTGTACCTTTTTATTATTTTTATTTTTGCCACCACTGCAGTTGTTGAATGTAGTTACGAGATCTATTTCACGGTGAACTTATGTGCTTTAGCTTTCAACCACTCCGCCAATGCGTTTGATGACGTTACTCCTTTAGGTTAGAGGGTGGTGGAATGCTTCACACGTTGTGAATTATCGTTAGCTCCAAAATATTTTGTGGCGTGTAGGTTAGTTTTTACACAGTTTGGATTTTGGCGGCGATTGTAAACGCTGGTGCTTGCAATGTGTAGCTTATATTGCGTTGAATCATTGGATGTTTTTAAGAACGGTGTTTTGGGCACAAGCTAGCGAGGATGAAACTAGTCCTCAATGAGCCCTTGACATCCGGCTTCAGCACTGTGCGTTGTACGATAAATTTAACATGCAAACCGTGCAGAATATGTGCAAACGTATCAGCCACAAGCAAGTGTGCTAAATTTATTTTTTTAGTTATACGACTATCCGGAAAATTGTGTGATTTGCTTGTAACTAAACAAATTCGCTGGTAAAGGTCTATGCTTTTCTCAAGCTACACAAATAAAAATTCTTGGCTGCAACAAATTATTTAAATCCTCGTGTCATTTAACACCAAAACGTCCACACGCCACACCAAAAACCAAAAAAAGAAAGAAAAAAACCCGGAAAAACCCAAACCCACGCTAACTCAAAACATGGCTGCCCCAGCAGTGCCAACCTCACCAAAATAAAAAAACAAAAAAAAATCATTCAACCGCTACACCTTCTGAACCAAAAAAACACAAAAGCATACAACTAATGCTTTTTGTGCTTCTGTGGGTTCAGAAGGTGCAATAGTTGCATGACTTTTTTGTTTGATGAAACAAGTGAAGCAAACTAAAAATTTAGTTAATTAAATTGGTGCCATTACAAAACAGTTTTTCGAATCTATCCGATGCTTCAAAAACTGAAGGCACTACTTTCTTATGTCCTTTGCGTGAAAAATGCCAAGTCTCTTATTGTTCATATCAGCTAGTTCGTAATAGGCCGTACCCATTCTCTTAATAACTCGAGCCTTTTCAAAAACATTAGCCAGTTTAGCGCTAAAGTGTTCCGAAGCTTTGCTCTGAGCAAAACTCCTACGATACACTATCTGACCGACTTCAAAACTAACTGGACGTGAACGCAAATTATAATTTTGGGCATTGGTGTCATATGCCTTTTTCAAGTTTTCGCGCACTTGTTCACGAATCAACTCAGTCTTCTCTTCATGTTTGATGTCTACGGTCGGGTCATTTATAAGTTTCAATCTGCGTAGCACTTCATAAGTGTTTGCATGGCAGACCATATTCTGACCAAAGACAACAAAGTATGGAGAAAAACGAGAAGACGAGTGAACAGCGCTTCTGAGGGCAACACTAATGGCGAATAGTCTCTCATCCCAATCCCTTTGAGATGGATCGACATAAGCACGAATGGCAGCGACTACTGAACGATTGACTCGTTCCACAGCATTAGATTGTGGTGAATAATTTGCTGTGTAATTATGAGTCACTCCATATTTCTTCAAAAGATCCTCAAAAAGTTTGGATTTGAATTGAACACCATTGTCAGTAGTGATGACCTCAGGTACACCAAAAATGGCAAAAATTCGTTTTTCCAGAAAGTCAATGATTTTATTGGCAGTGAAACTTCTAATAGGCTCTAAGAAATGAAACTTAGAAAGATGGTCAAGGACAATCACCATACCAACGTTTCCCGAACGTGACCTTGGATAAGGTCCAAGCAGATCTACGTAGAGTTTTTGAAAGATTCTTACAGACGTAGCCTGTTTTCCCATAGGAGGACGTAGTATGTGATTTGGGGCCTTCGTTTGTTTGCATATTTCACAAGACAAAACGTGATCACGTACTTGTTTGGACATTCGTGGCCAAAAATAAAATGTTTTAAGCCGAGTAAGAGTTTTTCCCACACCACCATGAGAACTCATTGGGTGATCATGAGCTCTGGAAATGAGATCCTGTCTCATTTCAAACGGAACCCAGATTTTCCATGATTGATCCTCTTGTACAGGATCACCACTAGCAAATTCGCAACGTTTATAAATTATCCCATCAATTACCTGAATATCTGGTTGACTATTTGACTCTCTTTGAAATTCCTCAATCATTTTTAGATAAGCCTCAGTTTTAAAAAATTCAGAATTAAAATCAACTTCGAAAAGTGAATCGAAATCTGTAGTCGCCAAAGACGAAATTTGAAGGCTATCAATACAGTAAGTCCTCGATAGAGAATCTGGAACAATGTTTTGACTACCCTTGCGATGCCGAATCGTGAATTTGAACCCTTGCAATTTTAATGCCCAGCGCGCAAGTCTGCCATGCAGATCGGATTGGCTCATTAACCACTTTAGAGAAGCATGATCGGTTATTACTTCGAATTCATGTCTCTCAACATATGCTCTAAACTTTTTAATGGCCATCACCGCTGCAAGACATTCTTGCTCCGAAACTGTATAATTTCTTTGCGCTTGGTTGAACTTGTGGGACATGTATGCAATAGGGACTTCATCACCTTCGTCTGTACGTTGTGCCAACACTGCTCCAATTCCAAACTGACTAGCGTCACATTGTATCGAAAATGGACGAGAAAAGTCAGGACTATGCAGTACAGGTGCACTGCTTAAACAGTTTTTAAGAGAGTCAAACGCAACAATAGCCTCATCGGTCCAGGTAAATTTACGAGCTTTTTGTAACATATTAGTCAACGGGGTTGAAATAGCCGCATAGTTTTGCACAAACCTTCGGTACCATCCACAAACCCCGAGAAAGCGACGAAGTTGACGAACGGTTTTAGGACGAGGAAAGTCCCTTATCGCTTTCACCTTATCTGGATCGGTACTTATGGTTCCATGACCAATGACATGACCAAGGTAATGAATTTGTTTGAGCAAAAACTTGCTTTTCTCAACGTTGATTGTAAGGCCAGCACGTTTAATGCAAAAGGCGACTTCTTGAAGAAGTGAAATGTGGTCATCGAAAGTTTCCGTAATAAGCAACAAATCGTCTAAGTACACAAATACTTTTGTTCGCAAATGAGCAGGGATTACCTTGTCCATAAGACGGGTCATGGTCTGCGGCGCGTTACACAAGCCGAAAGGCATGGTGACGAAGTGGTACAGAGGTCTGTTGGGTACGGTGAAGGCGGTCTTATCTCTTGACCCCTCATCGAGCGGGATTTGCCAGAAGGCGTCCTTCAGGTCTAAGCTTGAAATAAACTGAGCCTTCGGGAGCCTGCTGAGAATACCGTCGATGAGTGGTAAAGGATAAGCATCCTTCACCGTGACCTCATTAACCTTTCGCGCGTCGAGACACAAACGAACTTTATTAGGTTTGACGATTAGTGCTACCGGAGAGGACCAAGCGCTTAGAGATTCTTCGATTACGCCAAGAGAGAGCATTCTATCAATCTCTGCAAAAAGAAGTTTCTCCACGCCAGGTGAAACAGAAAAATGCCTTTGCTTTATAGCCTTAGCTTGGCCTACATCAATTACATGGCTTATTAAATTTGTTCGCCCGAGACCTTGTTTAGCAAAAGATGGAATTAATAAAATTGTTGCATTCAATCTTGCCTGTTGTTGACCAGTTAAAGCATGGTGATTAGAGTCTAACTCTTGCACGGTGTTATTAGAAGAAATCGAAATTTCGTCATAAAAAAGATCGCTAGCCAAACCAAAACTCTTAACGAAATCAACTCCCAAATATAAGTCTTGAGACAATGATGGAATAATTAACAACGTCAATGGTTTTTCAATCCCTCTAAATGAAATAATGGTTTCAACAAAACCCAAAGCTGAATGATTCGTCCCGTCCGCAGTCTTAATGTTAGTTGAAAACTTTTGCCATTTCTGCTTGTTATCTTGTAAAAATTTCTGTGCCATATTACTGGCCAAGCAGCTTATAGAGGCTCCAGTATCAACTAAACCCAAAACTTTTTCACCAAATATCAACACTTGCGCATACGGACGAAAATCATTCATAGGTCTGTCTGACAATACCGAAGAACAAATAAATTTCTTTTTCGCTCTTAAATTTTTCCAAAATTGTCTCAATCTTACAGTCGATCGCTTTTTCCGTTTAGACAGTGGTTGGGTTTCGCTTTCTTTATCAAGAAAAATACGTTTTCTGGCTGCATGATATTCCTGCCAACGAATGTGAAAAGGTTTAAACTGCCGAGTAGGAAAAACTGAAATTGGTTTAACTTCCGGAGGTGGAATAGAAGTCACATTTGAATTTGTGCGTTTCAGAATCAGAGGAATGGTTTGACAAGCAGCATCACACTTTATGGTGCTGCTGGTGGTTTCTCTAAAAAATGGTCTTTTGATGGTTCTTCATGGTCAAGCATTAATTCAGAGACATTGCGTAAAGTCTGATAGTTTTTAGTTCGAGCACTTTGTTCTTCATCCAATAACTCACGTTTTTGAACAAATGAACGGAGTTGACTAATAGATTCAATGCGGACATAAAGCAAACTACGTCGAACATCCATACGCAAATTTCTCTGAATAATCTCTAGCAAGACAGCAGAATCAAGTGGACGATGTAATTTATCATTCAACTGCAGAACAGATTCGTAAAATTCATCAAATTTTTCGTCAAACGTTTGTTTCCGTTTGCGAATCAAATCCATTATATCCAAATCTGTTCTACGGTCTCTGAATTGTCCACGAAGTTCAGTGCAAAGTGCAAACCATTCGACTTCATCTACGCTTCGGTGATAACGCCAAAACCAATCCAACGCCTTGCCGGTAAACAAAATATGCGCATAATTACAAAGTGTTTCAAAATCGCCTCGCAAACTTTGAACTGTCAGAGCGTGCACTCGATAAATAAATTTGTCAACAGAAAGTGCATCTTCCTTACCGCTGAAGGTAAGTTTCCAGTTAGACATTATGCTGGATACTTTGTCTGACGTTAAAAATTGCGAACCTGACCTTGAATTATGGGCATTATCCGGTGCTAGGTGATATGGCGTAGGATTGTTAGCATTATGAAGCGGTACCTGATTTGGCAAATTCGGTGGTGGAATTAGTGGATTAAATTGTGTCGGCTGAGAAAATTGAGGATTGGCATTCAAATTACGAGGCAAATGACTAGAAACTGAAGATGGACGGCCGAAAGAAGGTTGTCTTGAACTAATGTTTTCTCTAGGTTGTACATTGTTGCCAGAGTTTAAATTAATTTTAGCCAATTGTACTCTCACCGCTTCATTTATCAACTGCTGCAGTTGATCATCTGAAACTGGTGGCTGAAGGTTTTGTTCTTCGACGGGCTCATTCAACTCTGGTGACAACGAATGCACTCCTGAGATTTGAAGTGGCGGAAGGTAAGACGTGGCAACACTTTGAGACCTTTCTTTGTAAAATTGTCTGGTAACTGCCCTAGTACGTTTTGGTAACGTGCCTGTATTGCTATTTAGACCCGTTGGAGGAATGGCAAATGAAAAATCTAAATTGAGAGGTGGTAAATAATTTCTCAATTTCTTCGGACTACACAACGCTTGACAGACCGGACAACTATGGTTAGTCCGTAACCATTTAAGAACACAATCGCGATGGAAAGTATGTGAACAAGGTGTTATGTCCACTGTGTCCAATGTTCGGAATGGCCGGTTGCAAACGCGACAAAGATTGACATTCGAGTCAACCAATTCCTTTCGATTTTCGTTGCTATGTTGTTGTGCCATTGTTTCTAACAAAAATTATTCAAAACAAAATCCTAAGACCGAAACCTCAAAAAAAATCCAAACCAATCAATTAGAAAATATTTAAACGCAAAAGTCGAGTTTTCTAACCGTTTTCCCTATATGACCGAATTACAAAATTTTTAAATAAATTTTTAAAACGAAAAATCCGAAAGTTGCACCGTCAGTTCTAAACTAGCAAATCACCAAATTTAAAAAAAAATTATTAAGTCAAAATTAGTTTTCGTATTTTCACTGGCAGCAAAAATTTAAAATTTCAATTACGATTTGAAAGGTACTTATTTTTTTCTTTCAAAATTTCAAATTAAAATTATTTTAGTTTTTTCAAAAATTTTTTTTCAAAAGTTCTTAAATATGTGGAAATTTGTTTTTGTTATTGTTTTTCTTTTTTTTCAAATTAATAAAGAAAATCAGCAAAAAAAATATTTTTTCGAAGTTTAACTTCGTGCTTGCAAATCCTTAGCGTTTTGGTGTTTTGCCAAATTACAATTTTGTACAAAAATTTTAAAAATTTTTATTATTTTTTTCAAAGAAAAATTCCAAATATTAAATTTTGAACGCTAGGGTTTTTTAAAAAAAATTTATCAAATTTCAAATTATATTTATAAAACTTGGTCACATGTAAGGCGTAGCATTTTATTTTTTTTTTTTTTTTTCTTCAAATAAAGGTGTAGGTCACGAAAGATCAAAATTTGGGCTATAAAATGAAATTAAGTTTTTCCCCAAAGAAAAGATCAGAATGTGACAGTCATAAGGTATGCAATGCGGTCGATAAGCGCACAATAACGCAACTTAATCGCAAATCCAGTCTAATTGCACCACCTTACGTTCACACCCCAACTCCAATCCAAGAAAAAAAATGAACAAAATTTTGAACTTTACTTTAAAAAAAATTTTGAAAATTAAATCGTCTATTACAAAGTGCATTTATCACAAAAAGGAATAATTAACTTCACAAATCTTCGGCGGATCGATTCGAGTCAAGAAAAAACTCCGAATACGACAATTACCTGCCTCAAATCATGAATAATTTATTCATGAAAAGAAATTTTCAAATTTAAACAAAAACAAAAATGCGCTTTGTAACAGGAGTTCCGAGTTCAGAGAGGGTGTATCAAAAATTTTAATATGAAAATTGCATCTTTAGAAGATGAGACCTGAAATCTTTCATTTTTGTAACAATCAACAAAAATTACAAAAACTACCACAAGCCTTTCAGGCCCCACGTTGGGCGCCAAAATTTGTAATCGACCTAGTCGACTGGCGGTTGGAACACGGACCATTTACTGCAGCGGCCGCACGTGATTTGTGCCGATGCTAGCAGTTCGGTGAGGATGTTGGCTGGGTTCGCTGCTGCAGGAATGGTACCTCCGCCTACAAATTTAATTCACGTGCGTAACAAGCATCAGTGAAATCGGAACTATAGGTATACCCTGGTTTGTAAATTTAATATAGCAAAAACAAAAAAAATTTGACCGCTAGTGCACTACACCTCACAGGGACAAGATGGAGATGCCCTGTGCCCCGACTTAACCCACCCTACCGTGTGGACATGGGGCTGATTTTTTTGGTCCACCCAAATCTTATGCCTACACCCTACACGGACCTAAGTTAAATTAAATTATTTTTCCATTATATTTTTTTTTTTCCTTATCTTTTTTATTTATTTATAATTCTTCATTTTTTTTTTTTTTTCTTTTAATTTTTAATTATTTTAACTTATTTTTAGGTTTAATTTTAAATTATTTTTGTTTCGTTTAAATTTTGTTTTGTTTTCCTTTTGGTTTCGTTTTATTTTTAATATTTTATATATATTATGGGGCGCCCTTACAAAATGGTAGTGTCAAAAGAAAAATATATATTTTTGTTTTTAAATTTTTAAAATTGATTTTTAAATTTAAATTAAATTTTTATATATTTTTTTTTTTTTGTTTGTTTATATGCCAAGTGTTTAAGATTTATTTGTGCATATATATATATACCATTATGGTGGTTTTCTTTTTAACTATGTTTGGAGTTTTATACAAATATTAATGTTAATGGTATAATAATAATAGTAATTTATCTTTATAATTTACCTCGAAAATGTACAAAGTGCCTAATTGAATTTTTAATTCATATGAAATTACCTTTAGTAATAAAAATTTTATTTATTGTTCTTGCTTCAATGCATATCTCATACTAAGCATTTTCAGTGGTTTTATTGCTAATTTAAATAGTTAATTTAAAAGTTTAAAAAAAATAGTGTACCTTTTTATTATTTTTATTTTTGCCACCACTGCAGTTGTTGAATGTAGTTACGAGATCTATTTCACGGTGAACTTATGTGCTTTAGCTTTCAACCACTCCGCCAATGCGTTTGATGACGTTACTCCTTTAGGTTAGAGGGTGGTGGAATGCTTCACACGTTGTGAATTATCGTTAGCTCCAAAATATTTTGTGGCGTGTAGGTTAGTTTTTACACAGTTTGGATTTTGGCGGCGATTGTAAACGCTGGTGCTTGCAATGT
The DNA here is from genome assembly GCA_951812925.1 of Calliopum simillimum. Lineage (NCBI taxonomy): Eukaryota > Metazoa > Arthropoda > Insecta > Diptera > Lauxaniidae > Calliopum > Calliopum simillimum. The sequence goes on from OX638371.1 coordinate 36,794,070, forward strand.
GTAGCTTATATTGCGTTGAATCATTGGATGTTTTTAAGAACGGTGTTTTGGGCACAAGCTAGCGAGGATGAAACTAGTCCTCAATGAGCCCTTGACATCCGGCTTCAGCACTGTGCGTTGTACGATAAATTTAACATGCAAACCGTGCAGAATATGTGCAAACGTATCAGCCACAAGCAAGTGTGCTAAATTTATTTTTTTAGTTATACGACTATCCGGAAAATTGTGTGATTTGCTTGTAACTAAACAAATTCGCTGGTAAAGGTCTATGCTTTTCTCAAGCTACACAAATAAAAATTCTTGGCTGCAACAAATTATTTAAATCCTCGTGTCATTTAACACCAAAACGTCCACACGCCACACCAAAAACCAAAAAAAGAAAGAAAAAAACCCGGAAAAACCCAAACCCACGCTAACTCAAAACATGGCTGCCCCAGCAGTGCCAACCTCACCAAAATAAAAAAACAAAAAAAAATCATTCAACCGCTACACCTTCTGAACCAAAAAAACACAAAAGCATAC